>JAAEAF010008429.1:20529-175397 GCA_011037195.1 Triatoma infestans
GGGGGAAATCACTTTCCCTGTAAGGTATCGTTTCATTATAGTGTAAGTTCCCCAACTGGGTAATATTCTAAGGCGAATAAACCCAAAAAGGAAGAAATGGTATAATCACTTCCAACACCTCTAATATTCACAAAATATACGTACATACCGGCTTAGTACAATCGCACTACTCCTAAGGCAGATAACATAATATACAATTTAGTATAATCACACTAACTCTTAAGGGAGTCAGCATAATACATCTTTCAGACCGCAGTGAATTTGGCTTCATCGACATTCTTTCTATTTCGTTTTTCCCGCAAAGGCGGAAAAACTTCAATAAAAAAAAATCTGGTGTGAAACATTCATACAACTTTCTCTTACTCCAGTTCTCAAAATTATAATCGACAAATTTTAGACTTGGTATACCAACTTTAATGAAATTAGTCGAAAACTGAAAAAAACTGTTCAGTAAAAGCGCACTTCCGGTTTACTAATTTTCTTGAAACTCGGAATTTTGGCCATCGATTTATTTCTAATTAAATTTTTGTTTAGATGGTGGAATTGTATAATCAACTATGCTAGCACTTTAGAGAAAAACATAACCCCCACCCCTCCAACAAAAGTGCCCTTAAATGAATTTTTGCAGAGAAATGTTTATAAATAAAAGTTGTAGATCTATGTATCTTTAGTTTTGTATAAGAATTTTCAAGAAAATCATCGGAGACATTTTTGAGAAAATCGCGAAAAAGTGAAAAAAAAAAAACATTTGGAAAGTGGTAAAGCAAAACGCACTTCCGGTTATCCAATTTTTTCAAATTCGGAATTTCAACAATATATTCAATTCTAATTAACATTATTTAGATAATAGAATTGTTTAATAAACTGAAATAGCACTTTAGATGAAAAACATCTGTCCCAGGTAACATAAACCAAATATCAAGCTTGAACTTTCTGCGATTATTTTATTTTTATTTTTGAGTTATGGTGAAACCCTAAAATTACCACATACACAGACAAATTAGGACACAGGGGGCCTTAAATCTTGTACTTCCGGTAAAAACTCTAAATCGAAAATTTGACATGAACGCAATACTTGCTCTTACAGCAATAAGAGAAAGTAAAAATTCACTTTGGAAAAAAAAAGTTTATATTATTAGAACTAGGAAATTGCAGTAAGAAAATATCGTGTGATTATTTCACATCAAATTTTGTATATTATTATTTTTTTTATAACAATATAAAATAAACCTTTGAAGAAAGTATTATGTATATTGTTTCTAATTTATAGTTTAAACGATGAGCCTAATATAAATCAGTTCTAATTTTCATCTGAAGATTTAATCCAAGATAACTTAAATCAGAATTATTATAACTCTCTCTTATTTAACAGTTAAAATAGGTGAAAGGGCCTATATAATCTAAAAATATTTATTATCAGTGATCATCTGGGTAACTCTTAACAGTTTTAACTACGTAGTTAGAAAATATCCAAGATTTGTTTCTATAAATGATAAGAGGGTTTCATTTTTAAGAAGAATAAATTCATCCTTGAATTAAATAAATTCATTAAAAAAACTATTTTAAATACTATTCATCCACAGTCAGATTAAAACATATTTTTACTTTCTCTTACTTTTAATTAATAGAAAGTGAGAATCGTGTCAAATTTTTGATATAGAGTTTTCACCGGAAACATTCGTTTTGAGGAACCCTAAGTCCAAAAAAATGTTATTAGAAAAAAATCTGTGTGTGTGTATGTGTGTGTGTTTGTGTGTGTGTGTGTGTGTGTGTGTATGTATGTACGAGTATATATGTATGTAAGTGAACAGTATAGCACAAGAACGAAAAATCGTAGAAAGTTCAAACTTAATATTCCGTTTAGGTATCACCATAGGATCCGACAGAAAGTTATCTGTCAAAATTCCTGAACCGGAAGTACCACTTTACTGAATAGGTTTTTTTTTTCCACTTTTTTGCGATTTTCTCAAAAATGGCTCCAGCGGTTTTTTTTTTTTGAAGCATTTTTCATCAATTACAATTACAACTTTTACTTAAAACATTTTTCTGGAAAAATTCATATAAGGGCAACAATGCTAATCATTGTTGATTTTATAATTCCACCATTTAAACAAAATTAATTAGAAATAAATAGATTGCGATAATTCCGTGTTTCAAGAATATTAATAAAACCGGAAGTGTGTTTTTACTAAACCGGCTTTTTTTTTCTTTCAGTTTTTGCTATTTTCTCCATAAAAAAAACACCGACAAATTTCATTGAATTTAGTATACTAATTATAAAATTCGCCAATCACAATTTTGAAAACTTGGATTTTGGATTAAGAGAAAGTTATATGTGAATATATCACACCAAATTCTTTTCTTTCTTTGTTTAATATTTATAATTAAATTTTTGTTGTTTAAAACTAAGATAAACGGAAGGACACATATTTCTTATTTAAGATGTGAATGTTATGAAGTCAAGCTAATTCTGGTTTTAAATAGAAAGAAATTTCTTAGGAAGTTTAATTAGAAATTGAATTTTTAATTAATGAAAGTTTTTTTTTTTTATGAATATGACTTTAATTTAATTTATGAATATGACTTTAATTTTGTATTTTCACATGTTTAGTTCCTCGTAATGCTCCAAGAGTATATTTTTTTTTTTAATATTTTATCTTAGGCAGATCCGGGAAGTGGGAAATAAGTTAGGGATGAAAGTAATAAAAATTAAATTATTGGAGCTGGGAAAGCAGGAAATATATACATATATTAAGAAGGCTAGGGTAATTTCTAATAATGTTCATCATAGCAGTTAACCAGGGAAGGGAATAGCTGAGTGGTTAGCGTACTGGACTCCCATGCGGAGGACCCGGGTTCGAGTCCAGCTGTGCTACCCTTATATTTTTTTATTTCTAGGGGCCACTATAGCTCACTGTCCGGTGATGGATAGTGTTGTCTGTAACAAGAGAACACTGTCCGGAGGCTAGGCAGTGCACTGACTGAGAAGGCACCGGGCGCCAATAACCATAGATGTTGAGGCGCCTTAAATTTAAAAAAAAAAAAAAAAAAAAAATCTGGTGTAAAACACTCACACAACATTCTCTTAATCCAATCCTCAAAATTATAATTGAGAATTTTATAGTTTGTGTACCAAATTTAATGAAATTCGTCGAAAACTGGTCCAATAAAAGCGCACTTCCGGTTTACTAATTTTCTTGAAACTCGGAATTTTGGCCATCTATTTATTCTAATTAATTTTGTTTGGATGATAGAATTGTATAATCAACTATGATAGCACTTTAGAGAAAAACATAACCCCTCCGCTCCCACAAACGTATCCTAATGATGGGCGAACGCCCGAAACCGGTCGATGACCAGAAAAAAGAAGCAGCCTATCACGGAAAATTATATCTCTGATAAATACATAATGTTTAGGAGAATCACTATTTGTTCTAAACCGTAAGACCAAGTATGGCGTGCATAATAATTATTAACCGAAAAAGAACTTGTACTATCCATTCAAAATACAGGTAAGCGTAGTGTTTATTAAGGAATGATTGTCCGAAATGTGAAGAGCGAATCTCCGCTAAAAGAGAACATTCTGTCGTAAAATGAAAGGTTCTTCTTTTGCCCTAGAATTATATAAAAAACAGAATCCAATTTTCTGTGAGATAAGAGGATTGCAATTCAAAAGAAGAAGCAGTTCTCCTCTTGTCTTAAAGACTACCCGTCAGTAATCATTTATTACACAAAATGTGTCAAACTCTCTGTTTATGTCTCTATAAAGGTGAAAAACTTAGGAAGATTGTTTATGACCCAGGAGTGCTTTGCGATGACCCAGAAGTTCAGAGCTCATCTTGTATCTCAATTCTGAAAACTGTTGTTACCAAATTGGATTATTATCTTTAGAAAATTGAAAATTACCGAAATGATACTTAACCCAATTTGTTCCTTGTTTAAACCGGAAAATACTACGATTGACCCTAAATGCTGCAATTCTAGGAAATCTGTGTTGAGGAAGTTTAATAATTTTTGTGAAATACATAAAATGAAGGTTTTATAAACTGACATTAACATTTCAACGAAACAAGCAGACGTCTCTAAATAGATCATATAATTAGGGGCTGGGAAGTTAGAGATTATTAGAAACTAAAGCTAGAGATAATTAGAAGCTGGGATTTTGTAACAGAAAAAATCTGGTGTGAAACCCTCATTTTAGTAATTTACACAATTATAATTGACAAACTTTTATCGAACTTGTAAATTCTTGCTAGTTGTTTAGCTGCCACTCAATTTATCTGAATGGAAGAATCAAACTTTATAAAACGACATTTCTTTTAGAAAAGCATAACTTCCCACTTCCAAAAAAAAAAAAACCTTAATGAATTTTCTAGGGAAAAGTTTCAAACGGAAGCGATAGGTCTTTGTAGGTATAGTTAGTTCCAGGTTCTGCCATGGTGCTTCCATGCCAACATCAGAACCAGATGCACTATTAGGTGCCATATCCGACCAAACAGATTGACTTCTTTTATTTTCTTAGATCAAGATGTTTAGGAGAGCTTCTCGATCGCTTAATACGAATTGTAAATTTCGGAAAAAAAAAAATCTATATTAGGCAGCATTGTAAAGGAGGATAATTTAAAATGTTACGAAACATACAGATATACAGACAGAATAATCGTCAATGGGAATGGTGCGAGAGAGATGGAGATGTATCTCCCACCACAGCAGCACATGTTTATTAATAATTACGAATTTATATTTGTTATCAAAATCTTCAGAGTATAAACAAGAGATATAAACAATCCCCACCTTTAGGTAAATTCCAATTCAATATTACTAGTATTTCACAAATGGCCTTGAAACAATAATTAAACAAATTTTTCAATTTTCATGACAAACAAACAAAATTAAGTTCTAAAACTGATAGAATTTTAACAAAAGATCTGTGAGCAACAATTGAAAAAAAAAAAATCTGGTGTAAAACACTCACACAACATTCTCTTAATCCAATTCTCAAAATTATAATTGAGAAATTTTATAGTTTGTGTACCAAATTTAATGAAATTCGTCGAAAACTGTCCAATAAAAGCGCATTTCCGGTTTACTAATTTTCTTGAAACTCGGAATTTTGGCCATCTATTTATTTCTAATTAATTCTGTTTGGATGATAGAATTGTATAATCAACTATGATAGCACTTTAGAGAAAAACATAACCCCTCCGCTCCCACAAAAGTGCCCTTAAATGAATTTATTCAGAGAAATCTTTCAAATAAAAGTTGTAGCTTTTTGTATGTGTATTAATATAACAAGTTACATGAAAATCGTCGGAGCTATTTTTGAGCGAAAAAGTGAAAAAAAAAGAACATTTAGTAAAGGTGGTAAAGTAAACACACTTCCGGTCATTCGATTTTCCAACCTTGAATTTCAACAACATATTTAATTCTAATTAACTTTGATGAGAGAATTGGCTAATAAACTGAAATAGCACTTTAGATGGAAACCTAACCCCATCCCTCCCCCATAACTGCCCTTAAATGAATTTTCCTGGAGAAAAGTTTCATATAAAAGTTGTAGATCTTTATATGTGTACTTGATATACCAAGTTTGATGAAAACCGTTGGAGCAGGTTTAGAAAAAATTGCAAAAAAGTAAAAAAAAAAAAAATTATAAAGTGATACTTCCGGTTGAGGAATATTGACAGATAATCCACCGTCAGAAGCCATGGTGATACCAAAGCGGAATATCAAGTTTGAACTGTCTGCGTTTTCGTTTTTGAGCTATGCTGTTCCCATACACATATATATAAAAAGACACACACACAATTTGCTAAAAGCCCATTTTATGGATTCAGGGCACCTCAAAACGGATATTTCCGGTGAAAACACGATATCGTAAATTTGACAAGATTACAATACTTCCTCTCGCTAGGAGTAAGAGAAAGTAAAAAAAAGTAATAAAATGTTACTTTTAATTTTAGTGTTTTGCCGGGCATTTCTGTGGATCTAACAATTCATATTGTGTGGCTGATTATTCATATAATTTTATACTTATTAGATTTATTAAACAAAATGAAACACATCCTTAAACCAATCTCCTTGGAAAATCTTTAAACCAAATAGAAAAAAAATATTTAAAAAGTGTCAATTTTGTGAACGACTGATTGAATGGCTTCCAAAACCAATGAATGAAAACAAAAGAGTTTGAAAATAAATTACGAAAGATGCACGAAATGACGAATGATACATAGTCGAATTTGTAAACCGAAGGACAATAAATGTTGTTATGTTATTGTCGTGTAATGTTGTTTAAAAAAAAAACTTTGATGACATCTAAGATCAACAAATATTTAGCTTGGAATGAAATGTCATCAAGATGTTGTTTGGTCACGATTGATATGTTTTAAAGGTTGGAAGATGGACCTTTTGTTAAAATAAAGAATCCTCCTTTATTATGCTCAATGTTTTGATTTTAGTTTGTACATTTATGACCGTTACCTTTGTACACTAATATATCTATAACACTATCTATAACTTTTTTTTCTTAAGGTTCGTGCTATGATATAGAGGTACAGATCTGTAGCCACAGGCTTAAATTATAATTTTATATGACGCAAATACATCGGAAATTAGTAAGGAGCAAAGAATAAAATTTTCCTTCTTAAACTTCAATAAGTTTATGGCTCGGTAAATTACGGATAACTTTGGTGTCCATAAACGAGTGGATACAGGTATAGAGAGATCTAATGATCCCCAAACGTCGAAAAATGAACTTTTCTGAAGGAAGTTTAAGAAAAACTTTTTTTTCTCTAGCCGCTACATTGGATTTATTATTAAGCACGGTCAACTGCCCAGGAGTGGGGCAAATACTCCGTTCATTGGTCCAGAGCCTGTCCTGGGGATCACTGGCGGAGCCGTTTCGTTCGGCGAATCGGGAGTGGTATCGCAGTAAGCATGAAGAGCTCTGGAGGGGGAGCCCAGGTACCATGATACATGACTTGACACATACATATTACACCAACAAGTATGAGTCTACAAAAACATTTCGTTGAAGTGAACTCTCTACACGAACTTGGTGAATTAGCTCTGACGACAGATGAATTCCGAAACCGGTCACGAGCAAAACTAATAAGCATGCTACGACGGATAAAATATCGGATATTGTCCAGTATTGCGGACCCAGCCATATTTTCAATTATTTATTTATTTATATATTTATACCATCATATTTTAAACGTTGTTCTTGACTCAAAAAAATCTCAGCCAACAATTTTCACATTCATTAATGAGATGAGACTTAAGTGAAATTTTATTATCAGGGAATTCAATGAGTCCTGTATATTATACTTGGCCCAGAAGCTCTACCTTTGATGAAAAATATTAGTCCATTAGATTATAGAATAGCTACTTGGATTCAAGAGTTTTAGAATTTAAAAAAATAATCAATTATAAATTTCAGATTCACGAAATGCAATATTAAATAAGAAGAAATCATAGAAATTTAATAAATTTTGAGTTCACCTTCTTTATCATTGCGTATTATATACTTTATGTTATTAGTTATCATCTGACAAAAAGTTTTAAGAACAAATAGATTTATTTATACAGTTATGTAAAGTTTCATATAAAAATAAACAAAATAATTTTAAAAACCACTTAGCACTATGAAAGAATATCTAAGAGTATCAAATCATTCAACTAAACAACATAGATAGTTCTTTTATGTTATTCAGTATGAGATGGATATTTACATGTGAGTGGAGTTGAAAATAATTATATTTTATGGATGTATTTATTTATATAGCATTTCCATAATATGTACATAGAAGTTCACATAATTGGATGTGTAAATAAATAGGCACGTGTGTAGTACACGTGATGTGTAAATTCAGTTAACTATTAGGAGTGGTATTGGCATATTTTCTACAGTTAATAACGGTTTTTATTTTTATTTTACTCTATTTGACGATTACTGTTAATAAAATATATAAAAATATAATCGAAGGAATATTACATAATATGTAGTGTACCGCCATAATTGAACTTTTTACCTTGCCCTCCTGCTGCACAACCAGAACTGTGATTATTATAAATATTATTTTTATTTAATATAGATTGTAGTTCCTCAAGTACCAGGCAAATGGCGTCAATTTAACTGGGCTATGAAAGGGTCCGGGGATATGTCAATTAAGTTTTTTTTTTTTTTTAGATATCCTTCGTGAAATGTTATGATAATTTTTAATGTTTCAATTGTGAAGTTTGATTAGGGTGGATACATTCAGAGGAAAGAAAATATTCGTCGTATGTTTTAATAAAACGCACTCCCATAAAAACCGTTCAGTAAAATGCACTTCCTGTCGGATGCGATAATGTATCTAATCGGATATAAAATTTCAACTTCCCGTTCATATTTTGCTCACAAGCAAATACAAAAAACACATCCTCTAGACAAATCGTCAAGCTCCATTCTTTCCCATGAATCTACTCTATACTGTCTTAGTAAGGCACTAGATTATTCACGAAAAGATTACATGTTTTGATGTCCTCTGAACCAGAAAAACAGTTTTTTAGCACAAATGATCTGTAGATTAGATTAGACTGTTGTAGGGGGATTATTGCACTACGACCTGAAAGATCTATTGTGCCCTCCTTGCCTTCTCCAATGCACAGCCGGCCAAACAAGCAGCATTCTCTAGATTCAGACAACACTGCCTATCACCGGATCCCCGTGTAGGTCCCGGGGTAGAATACGCCTACGGTATGCCCTGCCTGTCATAGGAGGCGACTAAAAGGGAGACACTGCACTGACAAGTCGTATCTTCTAATAAGATATGTATGAGTAAAGTAAAATCTAGTTGTGTCACTCTTACTTCAACAACTAGAGACAATTTGGTGTAGGCTTGTGGTGAAGCCATCGCCCACCCTGCGGGGTGCAATCAGCCTCTGGCTCTCCAGGTTGGGGATTCCCTCCCCCAACCCATCCTGATCCTTTACCCTTGCAGGGTTGCCTGCAAGTTAGCTGGGTTACTGAAACCCTGTGCTTGAGACAATGGACAGGAATCAGTAGATGGACATTAGATCCATCGGGCGTGCGATCAGTCCGCTAGCTCGTTAGAGTTGAAATACTGAACTACGGGCCAAGCTACTTTCCGAGCCAACTGCTTGCAATTGAGGTAGGACTCGTAGTGGCCGTGGTTTAACCAATAACTCCAATGGCCGAGGTCATGAGTTGAGCGGGAGGAGACTCGCAATATAAAATTAACCCTGGAGCCAGCCCGCTGCTGCAAGCGCATTTGCTGGGTGTGCGTGGGTCACCAGAGCCTGCTAGAGAGTGCCTTCTCTAACTTCTGGTAGTGGAGTGTGACCACTGTGTGGGATCACTCTGCGCACTGGTTGAGCGAATCTTGAATGGGTCAAGCGGGGGAGTGCTTCGGCACTTCTGCTATGGTCGGGCATTACACTAAAAGTTCCTTCCATTGTGGTGACATCCCCTTCTTGTTAAACGATCCCGTTGCTTGCAACGGGGGATCGATAAACCCGAAAGGGTAGGTACGGTCTAGAAAGATCCCCCGAAGTACCAGGAGGAAAAGGGATATACGGGAAGAATGCCCATCACCGGACAGTGAGTTGTAGAGGCTCCTAGGAAGAAAAAATCTAAGGGCAGCATACTGGATTCGAACCCGGTACCTCCGCGTTGCTAGTCCAGCGCGCTACCATTGAGCTAATCCCCTTCCTTCCCCCTTGGCTCTTGCCAATTAACTAGGGACGGAGACCCTATTCTGTATACTGTTTGTCCTTGTCTGTAAGTGTATGTAGTTTAAGTGTAGTGTGTACTATTCTGATGAAGTGTATGGAGTACTGAGCTGTGTTAACCCGTGGGATGGCTACTCCCCAAGGAACTGCATGCAACAGATATCCTTTGCGGGCAATCTGTAAGTCTGTGTGTATTTCAAAAAAAAAAATATCGTAAAACTCATATATGTGCTTGGAAACTTAATCTTGATATACCGTTTAAATATTACTACTATTGCATCCGACAATGAGATTTTGGTCAAAATTCATAAACCGGAAGTGCGACTTTACTAAATGATATTTTTTTTTTCAGTTTTTCCCGATTTTCTCGTAAATGGCTCCAATTAATTTTCATTAAAATTTATACGTCTGTCTACACAGTATAAATTGCTGTCACTTTTATTCCAAGCATTTTTCTAGAAAATTTGTTTTGGGAGGGGGGGAACCAGCAATATTAATTAAGCTTTCCTTTAAAGCACCATTTCAATATAATTCTATCACATTTAAAATTTGAAAGCATATTAAATGTATTACTAGAATCGCTAGTTGAAAGTGGTTAACCGGAATTTTCTCTAAAACGAGCAACAGATTCTTTAAACTTGGAATGCTATTTGCAAAGATATAATTATGACTTTTATTTGCAATGTTTTTACAGGAAGGGAATAGCTAAAGTGGTTAGGACCCGGGTTCGAGTCCAGCTTTTTTCTAACTAGGAACCTCTACAGCTCTCTGTCCTGTGATGGACAGTGTTGTCTGTAACGCGAGAAAACTGTCCGCAGGCCGACAGTGCACTGAGAAGGGTCCAGGGGCCAATGACTATGGATGTTGACGCGCCTTAAATTAAAAAAAAAAAATCTGGTGTGAAACACATTCTCACAACTTTCTCTTACTCCTGTTCTCAAAATTATAATTGACAAATGTAATAGTTAGTGTACCAAATGTAACGAAATTCCCCGAAAACTGAAAAAAAACTGTTCAGTAAAAGCCCACTTCCGGTTTACTAATTTTTCTTAAAACTTGGAATTTCGGCCATTATTTATTTCTAATTTATGATACCACTTTAGAGAAAGCTTTAACCTCACCCCTCCTCCAAAAGTGTCCTTAAATGAATTTTCTCAGAGAAAAAGATGTAGATCGAAGATGTAGATCTTTGCATGTTTAGTTTATATACGAAGTTTGAAGAAAATTATCGGAACCATTTTTGAGAAAATCGCGAAAAAATGAAAAAAATCTTTTACTAAAGTGTTAAAACAAACGCACTTCCGGTTATCTGATTTTTTCAAACTCGGAATTTCAACAACGTATTTATTTCTAATAACCATTAAAATTTACATGACAGAATTGTCTAATAAACTGAAATAGCAGTTCAGATGAAAATCTAACCCCACCCCTCCCCCTGAATCGCCCTTAAATGAATTTTCCCGGAGATATGTTTCAAATAAAAGTTGTAGCTCGTTATATGTGTAGTTGAATAACAACTTTGAAGAAAATTGTCGGAGCCATTTTTGAGAAAATCGCAAAAACGTAAAAAAAAAACTAGTAAAATGGTACTTCCGGTTGAGGAATTTTGACAGATAATGCCGTCAGATCCCATAGTGATACCTAAATGGAATATCAAGTTTCAACTTTCTACGGTTTTTCATTTTTGAGCTATGCTATTCATATACACACAGAGACCATTTGCTAAAAATCACTTTTTTGGACTCAGGGGATCTCAAAACCGGATATTTCCGGTGAAAATTCGATATCGAAAATTTGACACGATTACAATACTTCATCTTACTTAGCAGTATGAGAAAGTTAAAATATTTTAAGGGGATCATAAGGAATCTGTGACGTTAAATTTTTAACGTCTTTATGTAATCTAGGTTTGTTAAATGTTATTTGACGCTTTCTTCTAGATTTCAGTGTAATCATTTCAGCTATATTACCTGCTATGGATAGATACATTTAGCTCCACCCACTCTGTATCTAAGTAAACATATCCACGTGTAAAGAAAGTTCGTTAATTTTATCATTGTGTTAACTCCAGTGTCATTATTTGAACTAATTTAGCTACAGGTGGCAGGCGAAATTCTTCCAACCAAGTGCTGCTGTATTAATAGATATGTCTACGCAATAATAAAATTAAAATTTTTAATGTCTTTGATTGATTATATAAACAACATTTAACGTGACCTTGTCACCAAAACAAATAAATAAATAAATAAACACACGTTTCAAGCATAAAATTGTCATTTCCTCATGTGTGATTCATAGAAAATTCATAGAAGCGGAAATTAGAATAGAAATTTTTTTAATGTAAAAATAGAATGTTAGAAAAATTGTACGCTTTTGGCATTAGTAAATATTAACGTTCAACAAAGGAGAAAATTAAGGATTTTACACTTGTTTGTCAATAACACCTTTTGGAAAGCCCAACGTTAATGGTGAGAGGCGTTAACTGTAAACGCATAAAATTATATTGCTTAATTCATTGGCGAAGGACTTTTAATATATATACTGGTTGATATCTATTTAAATATTTATTTTTCACTGGACTAAAGAAGAACTATGTCATGGAAGCAAAAAAAAAAAAAGTTAAAACAGAATATTCAAATAAAAGTTTGAAACATAAATCTAAGCGAACAGGAAGCTCATAGAATGCTTCCGGAGAAAAGAGCAAAAGCTCGGAAAAGAAGGACACTACCATAACGGAAAAAAATCCGGAAATACTTTAAAAACTTCCTTTTAATTTGAACTGCTCCACAAAGTTACTAGAAACAATGAGGTCGGAAAATTCGAACCATCATTAAACACTCACACAACTTTCTCTTACACCTAGTTTTCAAAAATTGTAATTGACAAGTTTTAAGTTAGTTATACTAAAATTTAATGAAATTAATTTATCGGTGTTTTTATGGAGAAAAAATCACAAAAACTGTTCAATAAAAACGCACTTCCGGTTTACTAATTTTTCTTGAAACTCCGAATTTTGGCTATCTATTTAATTCTAATTAATTTTGTTTTGATGGTAGACTTGTATAATAAACTAAAATAGTAGTTTAGTGTCAAACATAACCCCACACCTCCCCCAAAAGCCCGCCTAAATGAGTTTACCCGGAAAAAATGTTTCAAATAAAAGCTGTACCTCACATAATTAGTTTAAAGAAAATCGTTGGAGCCGTTTTAAGAAAACTAGAAGAATATTGAAAAATACTTTTGTAATGACATGGAAACTCATACCAATGTCAAAGTGGTTCCAGCCAGCTGTTATCTTAACAAAGGATGGCAGTAATAAAAGAGCAATTTATAACCAGCGACCTAGCAGGCCGCCGTCTTCAAGACAATGCCGGCCAAACAAACAACAAAGCCCTTTTCAATACTTTACATCAAAGCAAGCACCGATAAGGTTGGCCACTGACCTAAATAAGGTCAGCAAACTACGAAGGTCGCACACTAGGACAGATGTCTTGGTGTGAGTGTGGCCAACACCGATATATAAACTCTATCATATACAACGAGAGGATTATTATATCATATACGACGATACGAGCACGTCCATATACACGAGCAGCAGTTTACGCGACTATACACAGTTTCATTTAAACTTATTATCTTTTAGTAGTGCATCTTAGTTCGTTTATTTTATCAGTCTAATTTATTAGTTATCTATCTTCTATTTTATTCCTAAGTATTTTGCTAGTTATTAGTTACCATTTATACGTTAAAATTATTGTTAAAATACAGTTTATTTTTATAAAATCCATATTAATAATTCGATGCACTAACTTCCAAAATCTCTCAACTAACTTCCGCCCTCTTCAAGACATCTACTACATCAGGAATCACATCAAACGATTCCATTACACTTTTTAGTAAAAACTCACTTCCAGTCATCTGATTTTCTTCAAACTCGGAATTTCAACAACACATGTAATTCTAATTAATATTATTTAAATGATAGAATTGTTAATTAAACTGATATAGCACTTTAGAGGAAAACTTAACCCCACCTCTCCCCCAAAAGTGCCCTTAAATGCATTTTCCCGGAGAAATGTTTCAAATAAAAATTATAGATCTTTATATGTGCAGTTGATAGATCAAGTTTGAAGAAAATCGTTGGAGCTGTTTTAGAGAAAATTGCAAAAAAAGTAAAAAAAAAAAAAAATTATAAAGTGATACTTCCGGTTGAGGATTTTTACTGGAGTCATTTTTGAAAAAACGCAAAAAAGTAAAAAAGAAATAAAAAAAAAAACTAGTAAAGTGGTAAATTCGGTTGAGAAATATTGATAGATAACGTACTGTCAGATCCCATGGTGGTATCTAAACGGAATATCAAGTTTCAAATTTGTACGAGTTTTCGTTTTTTAAGCTATGCTGTTCTCACACACACACACACACACACACACACACACACAAACATTTTCTAAAAACCACTTTTTTGGACTCAAAAGTACCTCAAAACGGATATTTCAGGTGAAAACTCGATTTCGAAAATTTTGACACGATTACAATACTTCCTCTTAAGAAAAAATAAAAAAACGGCATGCTCAACTATACCAGTCATGTTTTATTTTAATATTATTCAGAATAAATTGCTTTTAGATATTCTGCAGAATTATGGTGTTAACTTTTAAATACGTGTCCCCGTAGTTTTTTTTGTTAGAAAACCAAATTTAATTTGCAAATTTTGTTTTGGTGTTTCCAAAAGCGGGATACAGGCACCAACTTCATTTTTTCAAATGGGGAAGTGTAGTTTTTATTTAAGAAATAGATTCCTCTTTTTTTTTTTGTAAGAAAAATTTACTTGAACGGTTTTTTTCCTGTGAGTGATATTTTACAAGTTATGAATGAAAACATGATTCTTATAAGAAATTTTCAAAATGATATTATAACGGTTTTTTTTGATTGAATAGAAGAAAGGACTATTTTATTATAAATTTTAACTCCTCATTAATTAACAGATCTTGCTCGAAATGGCCCCCACCATTAGAGATGCATACACATGCTTTTTCCTGCCAATCGTGCCTTACGACCAAAGAAATACATCTCTAATGGTGGGGGGTCAGTTCGAGCAAGATATGTAATTAATGAGTAGTAAAATTTATAATAAAATAGTACTTTTCTTCATATTCAATCAAAAAAACTGTTATAATATCATTTTAAAATTTCATTTAAGAATAATGTTTTCATTCATAACTTCTAAAATATCGCTCACAGAAAAAAAAACCGTTCAAGTAAATTTTTCTTACAAAAAAATAGAGGAATTTATTTCTTTTAAATAAAAACTACACCTTCCCATTTAAAAAAAAATGAAGTTGGTGCCTGTAGTGCGAGTGTTTCTCATCAGTTCTTCGTTTTCTTCAGTAAATTCATTAATTATTTCCTCTCATTAAACAAATAATATTTTAATCTGTTAATGATGCAGAAAAAAAAAATCATCCGTTTTATTATGAAATTCATATTAATTTTTTTTTTTCAATTTATTTATTAAACCTTCCTACAATTATTTCGATAATTTTTAATATGGATATCCAGAAATATATGGGAAAATATTTCAATTAATAATTTTTAATTCTACGTATATTCCGCTATTTTTTTTTTTTTTTGTGAATTAATTAATTACACAAGCAAATTAATTAGCAACAGATCCTAATAATTTATAATAACTGTAAGCAATCAACAATTAAAAATTTTAAAATACAAACAGTAATCAGGAATAGTTATTGTGGAAGCTGCGCGTCATGGAGTCGTCCCCCAAAGAAGCTATGAATCATTGATTCGTCCACAATGGGAGCTGCGACGCTAAAAAAAGTTTCAGAACCACTGTGGTAAGATGGCACGTGTTAATGACTCGGACAAAAAAGAAAAAAAAAAATGTAGTACCTGAATTTGATCACACTGCAGTCTAGTAGAGAGGTCCTATATTAAACCCGGCAATAATACTTGATATTAAAATTTTCACTCTAAAAGTGATTATTCAAAAAAAAAAAAATCTGGTGTGAAACACATACACAACTTTCTCCTCTTATTCCAATTCTCAAAAATTATAATTAATAAATTTTATAGCTGATGTACCGAATTTAATGAAATTTGACGAAAACTAAAAAAAAACTGTTCAGTAAAAGCGCACTTCCGGTTTACTGATTTCCTTCAAACACGGAATTTTAGCCATCTATTTATTTCTAATTAATTTTCTTTGGATGATAGAATTTATTGTAAATGATAGCAGTTTTTAGAGAAAAACATAACCCCACCCGTCAACCAAAAGTGCCCTTAAATAAATTTTACCAGAGAAATGTTTTAAATAAAAGTTGTAGATCTTTGTATGTTTAGTTTATATGAGAAAATTGTGAAAAAGTGAAAAAAAAATCATTTAGTAAAGTGGTAGAGTAAACGTTTACTCTACCACTTTAATTTTCTTTTTTAAACTTGGAATTTCAACAACATATTTACTTCTAATTAACATAATTTAGATGATAGAATTGTCTAATAAACTGAAATAGCAGTTGCGATGAAAACCTCCTGCAAAAGTGCCCTTAAATGAATTTTCCCGGTGAAATGTTTCAAATAAAAGTTGTAGCTCTTTGTATATGTAGTTGATATAACAAATTTTAAAGAAAATCGTTGGAGCAATTTTTGTTGAAAATTGCAAAAACGTAAAAAAAAAAAAAAACAAACAGTAAAGTGGCCACTTTCGGTTGAGGAATTCTGACAGATAACTATCGTCAAAACCCATGGTGATAGCCAATCGTAATATCAAATTTCAACTTTCTACGATGTTTGGTTTTTGAGCTATGCTGTTTGACATACAACCATACAACATACATACATACATACATATCTATATGCTATATATAATATATATATATATATATATATATATTATAGAGAGAGAGAGAGAGAGAGAGAGAGAGAGAGAGAGACCCATTAAGTAAAAATTGAGCTGTTGCCAACCAAGCTCACAGCCTGAGGACAAAATTAAGCCCCCGAAGGAGATTTTTGTTTTTTTGGTCCGCAACAACTTCAAATAAAATGAAATTCAAGCAGCTACTAAATGTGTGGCCATAATAATACTTGATATGTGTGAACCAGCGCTTATTGTCGACTTTTATTATATTGTAGTGTTGCGAACTTTACAACTATACAATTTAGTCATACTTTGTTGTGTGGTAACACCATATATTATTGTATACTGGGACGTGGTACTTTAAAGAAATGCATCACGCCACTGTTTTTCATCCCTTCCCCCTACCAAGAAATCAATTTCCCCGGAAAAAGTGTTCCAAATAAAGGTCGAAAATATTTATATACAAAGTTTAAAAAAAAAAAAAAAATTCATTCGAGCTATTAATAAGAAAAATCGAATTTTTAATCGATGGATTTTGCCTGAAACATTCATGTCAGATGCGGTGGTAGTATCTAAACAGAATACTAAGTTTGAACATTCTGCGATATTTCATTTTTGAAATATTTGTTCATACACATACAGATCAATTAGCTAATAACTTTTTTCGTACTCAGGTGACCACAAAACAATATTTCCGGTGGATATTTAATTTCGATTTTTTTATTTAATTTAAGGCGCATCAAGGGCTGCAATAGGTCAATGCTATTTTACTGAAAAGGTTTTTGAGTTGTTTGGAATTTTTTCGATAATAACTATAATGATTTCTTTTAAACTTGAAATAATATTTGCATATATATACATATATACACTTTTGTTAGTAACTATTTCAAACAAAAAAAAAATTGTTTATATGTGGTTCTTATTGAATCTGATACGTTACAATTAAAAAATTTTTGTTTAATATTAACTAGGCTCACTACAATGTAATCATTCTCCTCTACCTACTTGCGTTGGTAGGAACGGCCTATATATACTTTATATAGGGAGGAAATGAGCGAAATTTGAATATAAAGAAAATTTATTTTATATATAACAGAAATAACAGGAGTAAGAGAAAGGTGTGTGTGTGTGTGTGTGTGTGTGTGTTTTTCGTGTTTTTCACATCATATTCTTTATTTTTCTCTTACTCCTAGTAAGAAGAGAAAGTATTGTACTCACGTCAGATTTTTTTCGAAATTAAATGTTTTCACCGGAAATTCATGTGTTAACGGGCACTGAATATGAAAAAAATGTTTTTAGACGAATAGTCTGTATGAGTGTATGTATATGTAACAGAATATCTCCTAAAGAAAAGTTGCACGAACCTCAATCTTGGTTATTTCGTTTAGTTAGTACGAAAATAGAAGCCTCCGTATGGTGCAATGGCGGTCTGTCTTCAAGATTTTCCACGAAAACAGGTGTAAGACAAGGATGCTTGATTAGCCCGCTTCTTTTCGCACTTTTTCTACTTGATCTTCCGGAATATATCGGTGGTGGACTAATTATCGGTAAAACAAAAGTAAATACCCTACTGTACGCGGATGACATCGTTTTGCTCGCTGATGACGCAGGGGTACTTCAGTTAATGATTCGAAGACTGGGGGAATTTACTGATAATTGGAAACTAAAAGTGAATTTGGAAAAAAAACTAAAATTGTTGTTTTCAAAAAAAATGGGGGGAAAGAGCAGTTTACGTGAAAAATGGTCCTACAAAAATGAACCTATTGAAGTGGTGCGGAGCTATAACTATCTAGGTATTAATTTAAATTCCACCTTGAATTTTAAACTGCACTTAAAAGAAAAACTGGTGGCTGGCAATTTTCAATGTAGTGATGCGTGCCGGAATGTGTTACGGATGCCAAGTTTGGGGTTACGAATTGTACGAAGAGGTTGAAAAATTACAAAGATCTTTTATTAAAAAATTATTTGGCCTGCCGACTAACTCCCCTTCTTATTACATACTTTTAGAAACTGGCAGAAATACACTTTTCTGTTTTACCCTGAAGCTGAATTTTTCTTATATATTAAATATATTAAATAATCCGAAGACAGATTAACACATATAGTGGCAATGGAAACCATAAAAAAGAAACTTTTTTTGGTATCAGTCTTGGTGTCAACTGGCGGAGAGGTATGATGTCGTGCTGGATAATGAAACCAACATTAATTGGAAAAAGCAAACACAATGCTTACTATCTGCTATAAAGAATAATGAGATAGAGGAATTTAAGTTCTTTGCCAAACACGCCCAATACCACGAGCAGTTTAATAAATTAAGTTTTAACACAAATTATATAAGCAGTAACTTAAATTTTGAATACAAAAAATTTATATTTAAAATAAGAGGGGAATTGTTGAATTTAAATTATAAGCCGTGGCTACCTAATGTCAATTACAACTGTTCACTGTGTAATTTATCTAAAGTCGAAAATGCCTTTCACTTTGTAGCAGAATGTCCCATTCTTAAAGAGTTCAGATTACGTTTTCTCAAAAAATCAGTTTTGACAAAAGTAGAATTTTCGTTGTTGTTAAATGGATTTGATTGGCTCAAGTTAGCTTTGTACATTAAATATGCATTATTTTATAGAAATATGTTAGTTGAAGAATTTAATTTTTAGTTTGCATTATATTTTTGTTTCTTGTTTTTTTTTTTCGTATAAGTGTGTTCTTTATGAGTTATGATGTTTGTATTTTGGTAAAATTAATTTCATCAGGAGTGGACTCTGACAGACGGTCTAATTGACCATGTCATAAGATGTGTAGTTATTATTATTTTTTTCTTTCTTTTGCACAAAATATAAATTTTGATATAAATAAAACATCTTTATCTATCTATCTATCTAGTACGAAAATATTTCGGGCAAAATTCATCAACTAAAAATGCGACTTTACTCGATGTTTTTTTTTCAATTTTTCATAAAAACTTGAAAAAAGTTCTAGCAATTTTCTTTAAACTTCGTATAATAAACGCTAATTAACGTATAATTAACTATATTCTTTAAAACTAATTATACACATAAATAATTATCAATTTTATTTTAAAAATTTTTCGGGATTTTTTTTTCTTACTAATACTTATTGGCAGCATTGAAAGAATGATAAATTTGGAAAAAAAAAAAAACGGTAAACCGGAAGTGCAATTTTATAGAATAGGTTTTTGAGTTTTTTTTGGGGGGGGGGGATTGTTTCGAAACGACTATATTGATTTCCTTGATTAAACTTGGTAATACTAAGTTCAAAGATAAAGCCGTATTACTTTTATTTTCTGGAGAAAAAAAAAATATATTGTATAGAGTTGTGCAGAATTTGTGGCTTTACTTTCAAAATTTTAGATGTAGGTAGTTCAGCAATGTTTTTAGCGCGCTCTACTTGTATAGCTCTACTTGCATAATTAAAATTAACTACTTTTCTAACTGGCAATATTAATAGGTTGGTATTTACCTCTATATTTATGTTCGGACAAATACGTCAAATTTCAGTTTAAAGAATATTTGTGATTTTTATATAAAATTGTATTAAAATTGGAGTAAGAGTAAGTCGTCTGAGTGTTTCACACTAGATTTTTTTATTAGGCGCTTCAACAGCTAACGGCATGGGCACCCGAAGCCAATACACTGTCGGCCTCCAGGCAATGTTCTTACGTTACTGACAACACTATCCATCATCGGACAGCGATCTGTAGAAGCTCCTAAAAAGAGAAAATCTAAACACTGCTGGACTCGAACCCGGGACCTCCATCTTGTTAATCTAGTACGCTAATCCCCTCCATAATTTCGAAAAGTTGAAACAATCGCATTCTTCCTCTTACTAGGAGGAAGAGAAAATAAATTTAAAAAAAAAAATGCGATTTAGAACACACTAAGGTAAATGATTAACCGGTATTTTTTTTTTTTTAATTTAAGGCGCGTCAACATCTATAGTCATTGGCGCCCGGAGCCTTCTCAGCGCACTGCCGGCCTCGGGACAGTGTTCTGTCGTTACAGACAACACTGTCAATCACCGCACAGTGAGCTGTAGAGGTTCCTAGGAAGAAAAAAACTAAGGGCGCTAACCACTTAGCTAACCCCTTCCCTACTAACCGGTATTTTTTTTTCAAACATAACTTCAGTTACTATTGTAAAAATTAAGACACTGTCAACTGTTCGACCACACATTTTAATTTAGACTAAATAGCAATTAATTAGTGCACATCTATATTAAAAAAACTTTCCCGGACATTCGACATCAAACTAAGGGGTTATACAGGAAACATTGTAATCTTCCAATTGCCTTATAATTCCATATTTAATTAATTCATAATTCTTTTTACCATTTATTATCCAAAAATCAATCATAAATACATGGTAATTTCTTTTGTAAATGAAGTTACTCGAATCAAGGTATTAAAAAAAGAATCCATCAAACCTTCCTTGCATCTCCCATGCTACTCCTTTAGTCATGCATCTCACTCTACCGTGGCATTCAAATCGCTATTGGCCTCGAGATTTCCTCAAGAGAACAAAGTATTTCTGCATAAGGAATATTACGACTGAATAACTCCTCTTCTCGGTTAGTGTGTAAGTCAAATAAAGTATAAAAGTCAGTGCTATGTAACTAGGCGCTAGTTACAAATTCTTAAAAAAAAAAAATACGTAATTTTTTTTATGATTCCAAAGAATATTAATAATAATTACATCCTGGTTTATTTAACTGGCAAAAATAAAAAAAACATTAATTGAAAAATATGAAAATCCCCTTTATGTTTGGCCATTAATTAATAAACAATAAATTAAACAGTGTAATTGAAAAAAAAAAAAATTGCAAGTAATATACACCACATAAAATTATTAGAAATTTAATTTCTCTATACATTTTTATTGCTTAATAATCCATTCAGAATAATATGTTGAGGATTTAAATGTATTAAATATTCAAATAAATATTAAGATAAACAATAATTAGACTGATACTCATTAGATATTAGTATAACCTACAAAAAAAATTTTTATTTACTATTATTGTATTTATTTTTTATTCTTACTGATTGAGGTTAAGAAAAGGAACAAAAGCTTATCAAAAATGAGATAAGAAACTGAAAAAAGGTCATTATTTTTATTAGAAATTGCCAAAAAATCTACACGATAAGTGCATACCATAATAATAGTTTTTCTTTTTAATTTTTAAGCAAATCTGGATATTTTTAAGTTGTATGTTAAAAAACTAATATTAATTTTTTTTTTTTTCACAGAAAACAATTATTAATATTATTATTTAAAATAATTAAATAAATAGAAATAGTTGAATTTAAATCAATGCTCACCATTATGTGGTATCCGAGAAGGAAATGTTCGAAAATACGCGAATAACTTTAATAGAAATTAAAACTGTACAGAGTCACAACGAACAGCTGCACTGGTTACAGACTCACTGCCCCACAACGTACCCGCCATATACTTTAACTAACAACCCCACCCCCTTTTCGCGTTGGGGAGATCCGTTTGGACTCCCTTCCCTTCAACACCATAAAGAGTATAACCTTGGCCTTCAGGTCACCCCCATTTAGTAGATTTTCTTCTCTACTTATTATCTCCTATTGTTACGTATTTAACGTAAATATATTTTTATTTTTTGGAGAATAATATTTTTGGGTGAGGGAAGAAAGGCATTACATGTATCAGAATGAAGAAGTGGCTGCTAACAGATCCATTACATGGTTTTCTCGTGAACTAACCGGCAGTGTGAATAGGTTAATGTTGTTGTGCTAATATATACATTAGGAACATTGAGAATTGCGAGGGAATCTGGAAACTTTTTTACGAGGCTGTCTTTTGTGAATAGTTAGCTGTTTCGAAATGTTATTTCTACCTTAGCCAATGATTCATTTCAAGTTCAACGTTTTAAGAAGAATGCTTTTAGGATCGTAATGTGCAAAAACTATTTGAACTATCCTTTTTAAAGTTACCCAATTAATAGTACGTATCTTTTGAAAAATTATAATGGTGTGTTCATTAAAATAAAGAACTAAGAGTGAAGCTCTTCTTAGACTACTGAAATATTATTCCATTACTTTAGTATTGCTTGATAAATAAATTTTAAAGTTCGTTCAAAACTTTTCAAATATTTTCTAATTTACAAATATTAGAGAGAAATAATTGATGTAGTTTAAACTGTAGTATTAACAAGGTTTTTTTTATGAAAAATATTCACATTAAAGCTGATCTTTGCAATTTATTAATCTTTGCTTTCTTTAACATCCAGAGTGTTTTATCAATATTGGTGATGATGCTATTCTTGAAATATGTCTCCGAAAATTGAGCATTCTCTCAAGATATACAAATTTTTGAGTGAGGATTCGAGTTTCTCTTCTCTATTTGAGACTTGATGGATTGGCAACAGTCATGTCACTAATGAAGAATTTGGAGTTTTTCAAATTTTCTTTTTAAAAAGGTGTACCTAAAAAAATCTGTTTCTACTTCACTTTCTCTTATTGAAATTCTTCCATTTTTAATTAGTAAGTTTTCTTCAAAGTTGTCATTTCTATTAAATTTTAAATATCCTTAATATTACTCGTACATTGATGAATGGAGCCTTGTATGGTACAGAAATTCTCTAAATCCCGGTATACCTTCCCGAATCTCAATAAAAATAATTTTTTCTAGAAAAGTTGCTAAGTTTATAAGATACTAAACATTGCTCTACAAACTAATTATTTGTTTTCATTAAATTATATTATTTGGATTATTTAAAATTCTTTATCAAAAAATGTTATCAGGAAGTGATTGATCCCTGGCATAGTTTTGACATACAAATTCAAAACAATAATAATAAAATTTCAATATTATTAAGATATCTGTTCTAATTATTATTATTACTAGCTAATCCGGCCACGCTTCGCTGTGGCTCAGTCTGATTTTTAGGGAAGTAAATAGAAGTATTATAGTTAACATAGATTCAGCAAGAAGACACATCATTCAATTTAATACCCTACTTTGCGTTGCTGTGAACTGAAAGGAAAGAAAGAAAAAATGTTTTTAATATAGAGAGTCACTCATGTTTTTAATATGTAGTCACTGGAGCATGCGACATATGCCATGCCAACAGAGAGGCATTCATATTCTACATTCTAACCGCACACTTGCAAAGTGTGTCCTTGCGCTATTGAAGTCGCAAGGCGCTATGCAAGCCATTGTACACTCATCCCATACAATGAGTTTGCACGCCCGAAGAATCTTTCCCATTCCTGATTTTTTTAGAAATGTTGCATGTTTAGTTTTCTGTGTAGTGTATGTTTAGTGACGGTTTAAAAGCTGAATGCGCTGTTCTACTTCCTTCCATCAACGTAGCAGCATTACCTGAAGAAGCAAGTGCTAACACAATATGGCCATTTGAACGGGTTTTAGCCAGGATTAAGGAAATTAAGAACGTTTATCCAGTTCCACCTGGAGCATCCAAAATGTAGTAAATCCACCGGATTGTTTGGTCACAGCTTCTACGATAGTATCAAATGCTATCCTTTGTTCTTGAAGAAGTTTCAGTGCATATTCCTGGATAAATAGATGTGTCTTTTCTGGTATATGGTTGCTTTCTGAACAGTCCTCTCTCGAATGTTGCAATGATCGACCTATTCGGAACTGTTACTCTCAATTGTGCTAACTATTTGCCACACATTACAAAACAAAGATCCCCAATGAAAATTAGCGCTTCATTGTATATTTCTTCTGTGAAATCCTAGTCATGATTATGTGTTTCTTGACGTATTCTGGGTAGAATATCTTCGGCAGAGAGCGTGCCACGATCGCAACGCGTCTGCGTCTGTCTAATTCTGCCAACCTCGCGAAACGCTCGGAATTGTCCGTTTCCGTGAGAAGTTCGGAAATGCAAAGTTGTGTAAAAATTTCAAGTCAATCCATCGACTACTTTTCGAGTTTTGCGGCCACAAACATACGGATGTTAAATTTTTATATATACAGATTATTAGTATTCAAGGAAGGGGAGGGCAAAACCCTACGCTATCCAAAGCCTCCTTGGGCCCATATAGCTACCCCTAAAGAATACAACTACTGGGTCTGGATCAAAAGTCCAGGCCCAGGTTTTAGCCATCTAAGTTTCACCACAGATCGAACAAATCGGACAAAAATCTTAAAAGGACATAGCTTAAAATCCTCTACCGATATCCTATTCCGGCCGAAGGTCCTAAACCTAATCTCCTCACAACCCAAACAATCCGTCATTAGATGCATGGGTGTTTCCTTCTCCGTCTCACAAACCCTACAGAAGAGGTCAGTCAGGAGTCCATTGTATAGAGATGTCTCCTTAAGCCACAATGCCCAGTGAGGAAGCCAATCAGATGCCTGAAAGAGGTCCGTGAAAGAGCCCCCAATGAGGGCTCTTAGACTGCCGACAACCCACTGCACTCATCCATAAGGATGAGTGCTGCGAGGTCATCCACTTCTGAAAGCCCGGCAAATATGTGCCAGAAGACACACCAACAGCAGGCTCTGGACCAATGAAAGGGAGAGAGGCACCTAATTTGGCAACCTATCCACCTCCTCATTCCCAAAAATTCCCATATGACCTGGAACCCAGACCAGAAGCACATCCTTTAATGAAGAAAGATCTTCCAGTCTTTTAGAACATTCCAACACCAATCTGGAAGTGAAGACACATGAATTAAGCGCCTTCAACGCAGCCTGGCTGTCCGAGCAGATACAAACACCTTTTAAATTAGTGTTACGCACCCTTTCATCCCAAATACAACAAAGAATTGCATAAACCTCAGCCTGGAAAATGGTGGCCCACTCACCAAGAGGCACCACCAAATGGTCTCCTGTCTCAAAATAGACGGCAGCTTCAGACCTACCACCATCCTGGAAACGTCCGAGTAGCCAACAGCCATACCACGTTGAATCCACCGGTTCTCGTCCGATATCTGTTCTTATTTTATAATAATATTTCTTCATTTGACTTAGTAAATGAATACGAACAATTAAAAATTATCCACCAAAGTAAAAATCATTAGAGTACAAGAGCAAGATGGCACTATAAGTTCATATAGCACAATCACATTACACAATCCATACCTTAGGGTTATCGTTCTTAAGAAGCCACTCCGGAAGAAGGAGCTTGCTAAGAACCTCAAAAGAGGCAGCGCTTTCACCAATTTAGGGCTATACCGTCCAATCACACATAACTCTGAAATCGTTTAGATTACTTAACGCCAAGGATGGAAAAAAAAAAGAGACGGCTTAGGAGTGTACATGATTTTCAATTTTGACTGGCCACATAAAAATGTAAGGACTAATATGCAGCCAGGTAGGTGCAAGCATGGCACTAGTGCAAGTAAATACAAGCTAGATAAGCGGCATTGCAGGAGATCAGATGAAGGGAACGGAAATTACGAATCTCAAAAATTATGCCCTGATTAATAGTGGAAATAAGGCCCAATATTCGCGGGACATAGGATTCATGATAAAAAGTACAGCCACAGATGACATTATTAACTATTATGCTATCAATGACAGAATGTGCTATGTAAGACTAAGAGATAAATTCTTTAACATTTCAATATTAGGTGTACATGCTCCTATAGAAGGAGAAGATGAAGAATTAAATATGGAATCCTCGAAAGATCTTTTGATAGCGTACCCAGATATGGCGTTAAAATAGTGATAGGAGATTTCAATGCAAAAATAGGAAGGCAAGATATCTATAAACCAACAACTCGAAAACATAGCAAACGTGCAGCATCAAACAAAAATGGTATGGACAAGACTTTAATGGAATGCTCCAAAGAATCACTAGAAGGTCAAAGGAAGAATATGAAAGAAATCGAGAACTAGTTAAAAAGGTGTTTAGAGTAAACATGGAGGTGAAGTATTAAAGCTCTTATATGCCCAGCTTTAAAAAAGGAAATAAACTGGTATGCTATAACTGGGGTATAGCTATTCTTGCTGTGACTTATAAAGTAGTGTCGGCTTTAATTTATAAGATACTCCAAACATGGGCGGAGAATATCCTAGAAAAATACCAGGCCGGTTCCAGAGACGGGAGATCCACTTTGACTCATATATTTTCCAACTGTCAGACTAGAGAACGTAGATCTGTACCATAGGTTTGTAGATTTTAAACAGGCCTACGGTAGTGTGAATAGCGTCAAACTGATCGACACATTGAAACTTGTTTGGCAACTCTAGAAAGCTTATTTGCCTAATCAGAATGACACTCAATAATATTAGTACTTGAAGTTGACGAACAAAAAACGGTATTTATGAAGACTGGGAAAATATATCCCTATTGATGATCAAGTTCTGCTAGCAGGGCACGAATTTAAATCATGTCAGAATTTCAGATATCTGGTTGCCCTAATGGCAGATAACAATGATGTAGGCAAGAATATAAAAACTGGAAACAGGTGTATGTTCGCTTTGATCAAAACATTAAGATTTCCTACTCTGTCAAGCCAAGGTACTTATACATAAAACTATTCTGAGACCCATAGTATGTTAAGGTAGCGAAGCGTCGGTCTTAAAAAAGGGAATGTTCTTAGAATGTGGGAAAGGAAAGTTTAGCGAAAAATGTATGGTCCTGTCTGTGAAGGTGGCCGTTAAGGACAAAGAAAAGTCATTAAGCAATAAAATAAATGATTTTAATTCAACAATAAAAATATGTAAAGGAATTAAGTTATAGTAATTCGCAATAATGGTACTATTATTATTATTACTATAGCTCGTCAATCCTATTAGGACTTAGGCCTCCTCGACAATTCTTTTCCATTCCTTTCTATCATGAGGAAAGCTTCTCCATCCTTTTATTCCTGCCTGGCAGAGGTCGCTTCCTAAACAACATAGACACGAGATGTTCCCTTTATCCTCTGCCCTCCAGGTGTGCCGTATAATAGGCATTTAGGAAGTATGGTGGTCTCCATGCTCTCCACATAGCCTAACTACCTTAATCTTCCTTTTTTACATGGGATACCAGATCTTGCGCCCCAGACAGATTCTGAAGATCGATCGGGCGCAAGATCTGGTATCCCATGTAAAAAAGGAAGGTTAAGGTGTTAGGCTATTTGGAAAGCATGGAGACCACCATACTTCCTAAATGCCTATTATACCGCACACCTGGAGGGCAGAGGATAAAGGGAACATCTCGTGTCTATGTTGTTTAAGAAGCGACCTCTGCCAGGCAGGAATAAAAGGATGGAGAAGCTTTCCTCATGATAGAAAGGAATGGAAAAGAATTGTCGAGGAGGCCTAAGTCCTAATAGGACTGACGAGCCACAGTAATATTAGATAGAAACAATTAATTTATAAATATTTACAATTACAAATATAAATTAATGATGCTGCCTTAACTTAGTTAGGTTGCTGAAAAACACAGCATACCGATCAATCGTGATAGATATGTAATTGTATATCACCGTCTAATGGTCATTAATAAATCAACAATCATAAATATAATCAATGCAACAACAGGTACCTTACTGATAGAAACAGAATTAAAAAAACAATGAATAAACACTTTTGTGTCAGTTACACGATTAAAAAAAAAACAAAACGAAAAAAGTAAAAACTATGATTGTACTTATGATTGTATTTAACTATGATTGTATTTATGTCAAATAAAAGTATGACTAGTTAGTCTTCGTCAATAAAAACTGTAAAAACTAATTAAGAAAACAAACAAACAAGATCGGGAGAATAGTCAATATCTTTTGGAAGATAGAGAGGAGGCGAATTGGACGATCGAGTCCTATATATGAGGAATTGGAGTCCTATATATATGATGCTGGATGACACCTAGTGAATCCAGTATTATATTTTCCGATAAGAGCGATTGTTCCTTTGATTTCATTCCAATTTCTTCCAAGTATTTGCCGGTGAATCGGGAGATTGTTCCACGGGCTCTAAACCACAGCCCTTTTACTGTAAAATCCCTCTCGCTGAACTCCTCTCGGAACTTTTCTTTCAAAAAAGGGATGCACTTCTCGTATATGCTTTTCTTTTATTTAATAATAGTAATAGTAATATATGTACCATTATTGCGAATTACTATAACTTAATTCCTTTACGTATTTTTATTGTTTAATTAAAATAATTTATTTTATTGCTGAATAACTTTTCTATTTAATCTGGAGAACAATTGAAGTTCTACGCAAAATAATTGTTGACCTTTTAAATTTATAAATTTTTAAAATAAATTTTGGGGTTATAAATATTAAGATAAAGAATAATTTGATATTAACATAGAAAACACACATTTTTGTTTACTATTATTAATTTTTTTATATTTATAAATCTTAGCGATTAGGCTAACAAAGAATAAAAGGTTATCAAAATGAGATAAGAAACTGAAAAAGGACACATTTAAGGTTTTCTTTTCTTTTTTGTTTCTTTTTTTTTTGAAGAAAATTGTAAATATTTTTGAGAAATATAGCATCTTTATTATTATTATATGGGTTGTTTGTTTAGCTTTCCAAGTTTAAACAAATCGCTTTTAGCCTAAGAAGTTTGGAGAAAATCGCGAAAAACTGGAAAAAAAAAAACAGCTTGCTCTTCCGGTTGATAGATTTTGAACGAAGCCACTGTTTCGGTTTAGTCGATGATGTCCTACAGTCGATAGATTCCTGTAATTGTTCTTCGATTATGAACTATTTTGTTAACACATAAAGTTCATGTCTCAAAACATGTCTTTCTGGTTAAAACTCAATTTTGCAAATTCGACACCATGTCTATACTCTCTCCTGCAATAGTAAGAATAAGTAAGTAAAACAGTTCCAATGTGTCATTAGAACAATTTTTTTTTTTTTTTTTTAAGGAATGCGGGAATAAATTTTGAGATTTAATGGGGTGTCAACTACTAGAAATATTGAGTACCGCTATTTCAGTGGCAAATCTAACGTATATTTATTTCGAGCAGATAAATGCCAACTTTCGCCAAATTGTACTAACAATCAAACAGAGGAACTGACAATTGATGCAGTATTGGCAGGCAATAATGGAAGAAATTCCTTCACAAGATAAATTTGCCGTCACTAAGTGATTTGATAATAACCCAATTGCACTTGACTCATTGAAGAATCAAAACATTAATCTAACCACACATAATAAATAGTACAGGAGACATTCGCTTATACTGTCTGTTCATTAAACGATGGAAAAACCACAAAAATTTGTTACTTCAAGGGTGTCATCCATGACCTCCCTACACTCTATTCAGTGATCTTTTGATAAAAAAACAGTTTTTTAAACTTCCTCAAATTATGTTAATTCTGGTGACTAAGAATTCTTCCCAAATAAACAAATACTCTTTTAATAAAATTATACATAAAATAATAGTATAGTATAAAAATAATTATGGCCAAAAAAAATTATACGTCAATATTGTTAAGAATTGTGTGTTTTTAATCGTTTAAATATTAATAGTTTTGGAGCTATCAACCTGCTGAAGACTTTATAATTTCTAATTCATTCTATCTCTGTAAATATATATAATGGATTTGATGAGGAGAAGAATTGGGATTGATTAATCAGACGAGATATGAAGACACTGTTAAATATGGCTATAAGCTTACACCAACTGCACTGGACTGTAATGATTTTATAGAATAAAAGGTGGGAGTAGAGATATGACACGATGCGATGTATGTGGATGAATCTGACAGATTGATCACCTCACTGGCTTGTATACAGGTTGTCCCCACTCTAGCCTGCTTAAGTCAGAGAGTACCAGAGAGAGTCTGTTTTTCTCTCGGTCGGGCTTGGCTCTCTCTCTTGCCGTTAAATATATTATAGCTATTCTGCGTGCACAGAAAATAAAATAAAAAAAATATATGTTATTTGATGTGAGTAGTATATAGTAAAGTATGTTTCCCATTCATTTCCATCCATGACACCTGATCGCTAGTCAGACGTAAACCCGCCTAAAAATAGGCACTATTTAATTGTTTTTTTTTTCCTAAATAATCACAACAGGAATATCACACATTCCTAAAAACCTTTTTTTTCTAACTCAGGGGACCTCAAAACTTGTATTTCCTGTGAAACCCCAAAAAATTCGAAACGATCGCAATACTTCCTCTTAGTAAAATTAAGTAAAAGTAAAAATTAAATTAGAAGAAATGGCAGCTGGAGTAAATCACTCTAAATTACAATATTTTCATTATAATTAGCAGTCGATCATATAGATGTGATAAGCAATTAAGGATTAAATATGGGAATACTAACATGTCTAATCATTTTTATTTGAGACGTTTTCCCGGAAAAAATTATATATAGGAGAGTTCTGGATAATGCGTGTAAGTGATGTTAGATTTCAATGTTATAGGTTTGGCTGTCTTGTGGATTAGAAGGATCATATTCTACTTGCCAACTGGCAGAGAGACCACTCGACACTATATTTTTGTTAGGATAATTTTAACTTTCTTCTCTGAAGGATGTGCTTCTAGTCTGGGTGCCAGGTCACATGGGAATTTTTGGGAATGAGGAGGGTAGATAGATTTGCCAAATTAGGCGCCTTTCTTTCCATTCATTGGTCCCAAGCCTGCTGTTGGCGTGTCTTCTGGCACAAGTCTGTCAGGCTTCCAGTCATGGACAGCTTCACAGCATTCATCCTTATGGATGAGCTGTTCATGTGGTTGGATCTCTTTCATTCATCTGGTTGGATCTCTTAGTGGACATTGTGGTTTAAGGTGACATCTCTACATATTGGGGCTCATGCCGGATCCATTTTGTAGAGTCTGTGAGACAGAAAAGGAAACACCCATCCATCTTATGACTGATTGCTTGGGTTGTGAGGAAATTAGGTTTAGGACCTATGGTCGGAATAGGATGTCTGTGGAAGAGCTTAGGCTATTTCCGCTTAAGGTTATTGTCCGATTTATTCGGACTGCGGTGAATCTTAGATGGATTAGATTCGGGTGTGGATTTTTGTTCCAGACCCGGTTTGTTGTTGCTTTTTTCTTGGGGTAGCTATGTGGGCCCAGTGAGGCTTTGGATAGCATAGGGTTTGGTCCTTCCCCAAAGACAAATAATATAATAATAATAATAATAACAGGACAATTTTGGAGGTAAATTCAAGAGATTTTAGAATTTATTATTTTATTTATTGCAGTAAAAGAATGTTTATGAATATTCCACCACAGAATTTTTTTCAAATTCAGCGGACACCAGAAAATATATTATATTTTAAAGGAATGTAATAATGAGATATTATTATTCGCACAATCCTGGTCACCGTACCCAGCGCATAGTGCCAAAACCGGTGCCTATGGTCACTTAGCCTTGCCTACAGTGTAAACAAGTTCCAGTCCCTGCCACGGGGAAGCGGACCTCTACATATCCGTCTAGTCCTTCTTATGATCGCTACATCTCTAGCAAACTCAACAAAGTCTTTAAAATTTTTTAGCACTCTTTATCAATTCTTTACAGTCTCCAGGCCAGTTCTCACCCCTTCTTACTAGCTTGAATTCCAAATGGATTCTTGCCTCGTCGAGGAGAGGACTCCGGAAGAGAAAACGTGGTGCATTACGTCCCGCTCACTGCATACACAATTTGGAGAATCTTTCAATCCCAGCTCATAGAGCTTTGAATTGAACTCCCCAACGGAGATAATGAGTTAAGAATAAATTTACGAACAGAAAACAATAAAGTTATCTTACATATTTCACATTTGTCGATATTCGTGATATTGTAACCTAGCCATTAGCAAATTTACCATTGAAGGCATTGTGAAAATAATAGTGATATTGCCGCCAGCTTTTATGAGAAAATTCTATAACAAATATAAATTTTATATATAGTAAAAGAGCTAGTTGTGCAAGACTCTATTTAAATGCTACCTATATGCTTCATTACAATGGCTAGCACCGTAATACTATTATCGTCTTTTGTTCATTATATTATTGACGGTCGTGCTGGAAATTACACCATCATTTAATAGTAATAATAATAATATAATGATAACGTAAGTTCTTAGTCAATAATAATGTTTTTAATAAATTTTACTTATTACTTTTTTTATAAATATTAGTTAATTCACATTAAACATGAGAAACGTATTTAATAATGTATAAATAATAGTCACAATTGGGCTTTGTTAATAAGACAAGCAAAAAAGAAAAATAAACCTTCCTCCTTTAATGTTTATTCTATCGACGTTTCGGAGACCTTTGGTATCCTTCCGTAGGTACTTTCAAGGAGAGGTAGAGAATTAAATGCTCATTATATTTTTCGATTGCATTATTTGAGTGTCTTGTGGATTAGAATGTACATCATATTGTAATTGCCAACGTGCAGGAGAGGAGAACCATGCAATCTCCAACACCACCACTACTATATTTTTTAAGGAAAATTTTATAGATAAATTTCAAGATTATTCAGCGGATATAATCTTTCCTTTGAAAAATACAGATACAAAGACTTAATACGAACTCAATATTCCACCTTGTATTAGTGAATGAAACAATAATGAGATAAGAATAATTGAAATTTAAAAACAGACTACAATAAAGTTATCTTGGATATTTCTACTTTAACTCTCTACGTCACCTTGACAGTTCCGGGAGAAGGACACGAAATTTATCCGAAACATTAACAGAATAAACTTTTAATGTTGAAAAGTTTTTTTTATCTTTTTGGGCCCCAGTCAACTAACAAACAACATTTTGCTTGATGTAAATTAATAATGATTTACACATTACATTGCAATGTAAAATATGTTGGAAAAAAAATACGGTGATTAATAATAAATTTCTGTTAGCCAATCGAAGGTAACTTAAATAGAAACTGATACTAATACACTGAACTATATTAAAAAGTTAAAGGTATATAAAATTATAGAGATCGTGTCGCGTATTTCTACGCGAATTGATAATGGAGAGGACAATTAGTTGTGGAAGCCCCCCCGCTTACTGTGTTTGAATTCTGACTGGTAACACGGTTGAGCCAGTCGTATTCTCTATTATTCTATGATATGAAGATTCATGCTATTTTTTATTCGTTTTATACTATATTTCAATTGGTGCCTTGCACAATATTGCATTGATTAAAGGATCATGTTGTCAAACTTGCTGAGGTGATCTAGTAAGCAGTGCTGCCGGCATTTCTCATTGGGTTTACCTCAGTAAATCAGTTCGAAGGTTGCTTTCGTACAATGTACTAGTCCTTTATTTACCTGCTATTGACGGCCATCTTTAAATTCACAGCACATGGATTCTAAAACCGGAATTTAACCATTTTGCAGCTCTAAACAACTAATTCATCCAATTGAATCGCATTTTATTCAAGACATCTCGTCGCAAGCACTTTCAAGAGGGATTATTACGATCTTCTCAATTAATTCTCTATCAGGTTGGGACTCCAAGGCTGGTGGTAAGAACAGTTATTTGGTCCTTTTTCCCATCCTAATTTCCTGTGATTATTATTATTATTGCCAATATCTACCTTAACATTCTTGCTCCAGTAGCTGAGGACTTGGCAACCTTAAGGAAGCATTTTACAATATTACGCATATTGCTGTAATCATCAACTAAACTGGATTTAATTTTCATCACTGACCATTTCATGCACATTGCAATTTATTATCTAATGCCTTATATTAAATTCTGGAACTCATTTAAGGTACCGGTTGAATCGAAAAGCTACATTACACAGCCTTTTACTCTACTGTGTGGCCAGTCAGATATAGCAACCTTACTTCATTTCTAGTGCACTGTGGATCTTCACATCCAGGTATTTCTTTTGGTTTAGCAAACCTTATTTGCATGAGCTACATTAACTTCTGGAATCACCTATTTCAAGGGTGTAGAATTGTATCATGTGAAACTTAATTGAGTTGTTCAACTTATTACATGACATTATCGCATTTTTACATATATGATTTGTTGTAGTGATTCATAAAGGTATATTTTCTTCATTAACATTGCTCTAACCGTTCTTTAGGGCTGGTCCTCCGTTGAATAGAAGCTGTTCGCAGGGCTTGTTCTTGAATCCATAGCTTCAGACGCCAGTACCTAGGATCTGTATGTGAACTACATCACTATCCAGGCCATGACCAGTGCGTTGCACAACAACATTGCTCGCTGAAGACCAGGAATCGGGTTATCACTGTAATCTTTTACGTGTAGTGACGAAAATAAATGCAAGGTTCAACAGAAAACTTCAGAATTCATTCTTATTACCCCGTCCACCTGAATCCCAATCTTTAGCAAGCGGAATACTTCCAAGTAAATATTCCACAGATGGTAAAATCCATTTTACTGAAAAAACTTTTTCAGTCCAAGCTCTGAAAAATCGACTGTGCCGTCAAAGCTTGCTGGCCTCAGTCTCGTTCTTTACACGTTACAGATATTACAATCACGGGCAGCTGAGCTCTAGAGTTCATAGGGCAGATAATCCAAGTGCAGTATTGCTCTACTCAAACACCGGGGAATTCCGCGTTACGAGGAATACTACGTTACTTTAGAGGAAAACTTAACTTAACGTGAAACTACCTCTCCAGGTCCCTTCGAAATTGATTCCAGGAAAAACCTTTCATATAAAGGTGATAGGCATTTGCTAGTTGCTTTGTTGGAAGTATACGAATTTTAAAGAAAATCATAGGACCATTTTTGAGAAAGCACGAGAACTCCACATCAATCGTCAACTACACATTATTACCTTCTCTGCTACCGCCCACTGCAATTTATTGGCATATGAATTTCAAATTTTACATCTCCTGCTTAGAATCTATTTCTAGTGATAAGGGAAAGTGAGGAAATCTGAGGTCTTAACAAAAGTCTTCAGACCGACTTTGACGAGTTAACAAGCCTCAACAAGAATGTGAAAGGTTTCCCAAACTAGTCACAGTAGCTCACATCACCGTTAGAACAAACAAACAAAAGTCCTAAGTAGCCACATTTTTAGACGACTACACCTTCTACATTAATCACTAACTTCTTCACCAGTTACTAACTGTATAACTCTTCTCTCCTCACGCAATAAAATCGTCAAAATATAATTTGTGTGAAATGCAGTAGTAAGTTTAGTTTCTACATTTTTATCATTCATTAACCTCCATCCACTTTACCACTTTGCAAATACCTATGCTTACAATCAGGACAGCTTGCTTTTTGAAATCTTTAAATTTGCACGGTTTTCAGATTATCATAAACTGATTCATGATTTAGTTAGACTATATGACTTCTATTATTGCAATTTCTGCCACACGTTGCAGAAATTAATTGTAAAGTTTTGTTTGAAAGATGTGTATAATAGTTTTAAAAAAAAACCAGCAAATAAATATTTGGATTATGTGTGGCTTAGCCAAAATCTGTTGGTTTATGAACATTCCAAACTCGCATTAACGCGTAATTCAGGACAACAGGCGTGTTATTGTTGAACCATCAACAGCCAATAATATGCTCACAAACAAAGCAAAGCCTTCGAACAAAACGTCGTAGACTTTGACTAAAGGCGTGATTTGCTTCATGACAACGCGCGCCCACTAATGACACAGTTAACTCAAGAAACACTTCAAAAAGTGGTTGGGAGATCCTTCCACATACCCCCTACAACCCCCCTACCTCGACCCATCAGACTTCCATTTGTTTGGACCTCTTAAAGAGGTTCTACGTGAGAAACATTTTCAATCCAATGAAGAAGTTAAAAAATAATAATAATAAGAAAAGTAAGATTGTCGCAATCTCAGACGTCAATATTAAATAGTGAGTTAATAAATGAATAATTACATTAGCGATGAATAAATAATTAGACCTTAGGAATAGGTAATAATCTGTTATTTACAAAAACCAAGGTTTTAATGCTCAAGATAAAACCCTAATTCTTTCAGCAGCGTTAATTCACGAAAACTAATCAGCTTCTTCTAGTACTTCAATGGATGGAAGTTATGATAACGGACAGGAAATTAAAAATTCTGGTGTGAAACACACACACACACACACACACACACTACTTTTTTTTTACTGCTGTTAAATACAATTATATAAAAATAGACAAATTTTGTAAAGTGGTACTTCCGGTTGGCTAATTTTGACCGAAAACTTATTGTCAGGTCCTACTCTACTCTATAGCATTTAAAGAAATATCAAATTTAAATTTTCTTTAATTTTCGGTATTTACTTTCTCTTAGTCCCCTAGTAAGAGGAAGTATTGTAATCGTGTCAAACTTTCGATATCGAGTTTTCACCGGAAATATCCGTTTTGAGGTCCCCTGAGTCCAAAAAAGTGGTTTTTAGCAAATTGGTCTTTGTGTGTGTGTGTGTGTTTGTGTATGTGAAAAACATAGCTCAAAAACGATAAACCGTAGAAAGTTGAAACTTGATATTCCGGTTAGGTATCACCATAGGATTTGACAGTACGTTATCAGTCAAAATTCCTCGACCGAAACTACCACTTTATTAGTAGTTTTTTTTTTACGTTTTGCAATTTTCTTAAAAATGGCTCCGACGATTTTCTTTTAAAATTGTTATATCAACTACATATACGAAGAGCTACAACTTTTATTTGAAACATTTCTCATGGAAAACATTTAAGGGCACTTCCGGGGGACAGGAGGGGTTAGGTTTTTATCTAAAGTGCTGTTTCAGTTTATTAGACAATTCTGTCATCTAAATAATATTAATTAGAATTAAATATGTTGTTGAAATTCAGAGTTTGAAAAAAATCGGATGCGTTTATTTTAACACTTTACTGAATGATTTCTACAATTTTTCGCAATTTTCTCAAAAATGACTCCGACGATTTTCTTAAAACACCGTGTATAAACCAAACATGCAATGATCTATCTTTTATTTAAAACAGTTCTCTGGGAAAATTTATTTAAGGGCACTTTTAGGGGAGGGGAGAGGGTTTATGTTTTTCTCTAAAAAGTGCTATCATAGTGTATTATATAATTCTATCATCCAAACAAAATCAATTAGAAATAAATGGATGGCCAAAATTCCGAGTTTTAAGAAAATTAGTAAGCCGAAAGTGCGCTTTTACAGAACTGTTTTTTTTTTTAATTTTCGACGAATTACGTTAAATTTCGTACACAAACTATAAAATCTGTTAATTATAATTTTGAGAACAGGAGTAAGAGAAAGTTGTGTGAGTGTTTCACACCAGATTTTTTTGAGTTATGTGACCACAAACAGGAAATACAGGACATTTTCTAAAAAAAACACTTTTTTGGACTTTGGGACCTCAAAACGCGTATAGTCGGTGAAAACTCAATTTCGAAAACTTTAATACAATTGCAATGATTCCTTTTACTAGCATTAAGAAAAAGTAAAACATGGGACAATAAATAGAGTTGTGAAGAACACAAACTCTATCAGGTGAAGAAGGTGGATAATAAAAGGTGGGGAGCTGAACACAATACATCTCTGACCTTCTATAGATCTACAAGTTAGAGCTATAGTAGATTACGGTTCTATACATTATGGAGAAACAAGGAAGTCAGTACTGCGTCCACTTGAACTAGTGCAACGTAACTGTTTAAGATTATGCCTAGGACTTCTGTAGAGTACCCCTATTGACGTCATACGAGTCGAAGCGTGCGACCCTCCATTAGAAGACAGATCTTAAAAAATAATCTACGTAAATCTTTCCTACTACAATCCCACTAGTCTAAAGTAGCAGTGCTAGCAATAAAAAATCCCACGCTCCATTACAGAAAAAAAAAGTGACCACTACTGTTAATTACCAGTTTCTCTCAGATCCCCCAGCAACTGTAATCTTATTAAATTTCATTATTCCTTCGATGATTCATAATAACAAACAGTTGCTCTCATCGAGGTACACTATCTGCAAAATTATTCAACGTCCGACATTATTCGAATAATTTAGCCTACCATATATAAATATACACATATACGAAGGTCATTCAATAAGTAACGAGATAAATCGCTGTAGCTCAGAAATGGTTTGTTTAATCAAAATAATAGTTTCAGTGCGTCAAGTTGTCATCCTTGTACACTTAGTTTTTCATCAGCATACTTAGTTCGAAAGTATTTGGTAAGCATAACATCAAATGCATTCAGTTAACAATGGTGAGTCCGTTCGGTATTGCACCTCGGGAAGAACAACGCTCAGTGATTAGATTTTTAGTTGCAGAGGGTATCAAAGATAGTGAAATCCACGAAAGAATGTTGAAAGTGTATGGGAATAATTGTTTGAACCATTCCGAACGTTTACAAATGGGTAGAACAGTTTAAAAGTGGCCTTGTAAGTGTCTGTGACGAGCAACAAAGTGGACGACCGGTTGAAGTTGCGATTTCCGCCCTCAAAACTCGCATTACGCGTAATTCAGGATAACAGGCGTATTATTGTTGCACCATCAACAGCCAATATTACAGTGATATGCTCATAAACAAAGTAAAGCCTTCGAACGAAACGTCGTAGACTCTTGACTAAAGGCATGATTTTGCTTCATGACCCACACATGGCAGAGTTAACTCAAGAAACACTTCAAAAATTGGGTTGGGAGATCCTTCCACATCTCACCTACAGCCCCGACCTCGCCCCATCAGACTTCCATTTGTTTGGACCCCCCTTAAAGAGGCAGTACGTGGGAAACATTTTCAATCCAATGAAGAAGTTAGAAATCAAGTGCAAAAGTAGCTTCTAGATCAACTCAAAGAATTTTATGCCAGAGGCATACACAAATTAAAAAAACGATTGGACAAGAGTATAAATGTTGCTGCGGACTATGTTGAAAAGTAGCCAAAGTTTTGTATTGATTGAATAAATCGTTTTTGAGCTTCAGCGATATTGAATGAGCTTGTTACTTATTGAATGACCTTCGAATGTCAGAAAAAAGTCCTGATCCAGAAAAATTTTCTAGTTTAAGCCGCAAACTACATACAAGGCAGCGTGTAAGAGGTTTTATAAACATGGAATATGTAAAAAGTATTTGCAAACAAGTAATAAATCAAACACTGCAAATGATGCGAAGAAAAGCTCTGTTTATAAAACGTCATAGTGATCTGTCCATCTCATAAAACAGAGAAGGCTGTTTTGTTTAAAAGATCTGAAAACAAAATCTAGTGTGAAACATTCACACAACTTTGTCTTACTCCTGTTCTCAAAATTACAATTTTCAAATTTTATAGTTAGTGTACCCAATTATGACAAAATTCGTCGAAAACTGAAAAAACTGTTCAGTAAAAGCGCACTTCCGGCTTACTAATTTTCTTAAAACTTGGAATTTAGGCCATCAATTTATTTCTAATTAATTTTGTTTGGATGATAGAATTATATAATCAACTATGATACCACTTTAGAGGAAGCTGTAACCCCATCCCTCCCCTAAAAGTGCCCTTAAATGAATTTTCCCAGAGAAATGATTTAAATAAATGTTATAGATCTTTGTATGCTTAGTTTATATAAGACGTTTCAAGAAAATCGTCAGAGCCATTTTTGGGAAATTCGCGAAAAAGTGAAAAAATCATTTAGTAAAGAGGTAAAGTAAACGCACTTCCGGTTATCCGATTTTTTTTCAAACTCGGAATTTCAACAACATATTTAATTTTAATTAACATTATTTAGATGATGGAATTGTTTAATAAACTGAAATAATACTTAAGAAGATGAAAACCTAACCCCACCTTTCCCCTATAACTGCCCTTAATTGAATTTTTCCAGATAAAGGTTTCAAATAAAAGTTGTAGCACTATGTATGTGTAGTTGATATAACAAGTTTCAAGAAAATCGTCGGAGTCATTTTTGAAGAAAACGCAAAAAAGTAAAAAAACCAACAAGTAAAGTGGTACTTCCGGTTGAGGAATTTCGACAGATGACCCATTGTCGGATCCCATGGTGATAACTAAACGGAATATCAAGTTTCAACTTTCTATGATTTTTCGTTTTTGAGCTATGCTGTTCACATACATATATAAATACAAACATATATACATACATATATACACACACACATACAGACTATTTGCTAAAAACCACTTTTTTGGACTTAGGGGACCTCAAAACGGATGTTTTCGGTTAAAACTCAATATCGAAAATTTGACACGATTACAATACTTCCTCTTACTAGGAGTAAGAGAAAGTAATTAAAAAAAGAATGAAGTGCAGGCCCGTATATCGCCAGCACTATATCAATAATAACAATTCACCATGTTCAAATTAAGTTTTAATTGAGTCCTTGCAAAGAAAGGCATCAATCACTATTAAGTTCTAAAAAAGAAATAAAAGTAAAAAGAAACTTATTCGGAACATACAATGATAACAAAGAGAAAGAAATATAAAGTATAAAAAATCATTTCAGTGACTTTCTCCAGTTAAATTTACACAATAAAAAAGGTGAAAATAGTTCACGAAATGAATAGGGATGAGGTTTGAAAAGGAAAAATTTCTTAAGAATTCTACCTGAAACACCTGTTGTTGAAGTGTATGTAAACATGCAAGTGTGGATATAAGTTGGTGAATTTACGTTTTAGAAGGAAAGATTTAAAATTTTAATTACTTCAGAGTTTAATCCAATAACTCCTATAATGTTGTATAACGAGATAATTGTTCAGATGTAAAAATTTATTGCAACATTATGTAATTATATTCATTCGCTTCTTAAAAAGGCATGTAGGCTAAATCAATATCTGGAAAATCTACAGCAAAGCAATCAAGAAGTCTATTAGTCTGCTAGGTATGTCTGTTGCATGCAGTTACTTGAGGAGTACCGACCCCACGGGTTACCATAGCTCAGTACCCCAAGCACTTCGTCAGAACATTACACAACACGCTTAACACAGACACACATACACTCTATACCAGTGATGACGAACCTATGACCCGCGGGTCACAGAGTGACCCACGCCACAATTTTAAATGGCCCATGCTATATTTCAAAAATTTCCCAAAACAAAAAACAATAATAAACTGCATACATGAAACTACATAAACTTATACATACTTTAGTACACAACTGTTAGGTTCGTTTTTCCTTCTATACAACGTTTATATACGCCCGTAATATATATTTGGCACTAAAAAAGAACGAACCCTTCATTTGGAACACGCGGCAATCAATGTTAGGTTATATCTGTGGATAAGAGTCAATTTATTTTTGGTTAATTTCATTTGTGTACTAATTTTGTGTTTTCATGTGATAGCAAGTAAGTTTCTTTCTATTTAAAACTGAATATTTTATTATTATAAATATTAATTTTATTTAAATATTAATCATGTCAAAGCTAGTAGTTAAGAAAGAAAAATCACGTGAAAGGGGTTCAAGAACTTAGCATCCCGAATGGTTTGATAATTTTGGAGTTATATGGGTAAAGAACAAAACTCTCTGCATACTGTGCCGTGAAAATGTCACAACTCGAAGCTACAATGTAAAGCGATATTTCTAAACACTACACAAAAATCTTGTTCCTTTAATATCGGAAGAAAAGAAAGAATATTTTTCTCAAAAACTGAAAGAATACAATTCGCAAATCCTTAATTTTAAATCATTTATTTTCTGGATAGGTTTAATCTGTTTAGACATTTGGAAAATACAATGCAATTTATTTTGTACCCACATAAAATAGAATTTTATAAGTTAGAATTAAATACTCTGACATGGCTAAATATTGATAATTTAGAAATGGAATAAGCAGAATTTCAAAACAGCTTTATGTGGATAAACAAATTTGACAATTTAATTATAGAATTACAGAAACAAAACTGTAAATACAATTCTGACAGAAGTAAAATAACGGAACAGAGAATGGAAAATATTATTCTAAAGGAATGGGATTCCTTGCAAAGTAGATTTAATGCAATGAAAAAACTAGCAAATGCCATTCTAACGATGTTTGGTTCAATATGCGTCTTTGAGCAACTAATTTCTTCTTTGAATTTTATAAAATCTACTCGGAGAAATCTACATGGGGACGAATTAACTGCTGCATGTGTTATTCCAAATATATGCATACATCCTATAATGCATGGAATAATTCCAAATATGAATCAAATATAGAAGAATTGTCTATAAACAAACAACAACAAGTCTCGTATTAAATATGTGAAGAGTAGTTTTAGTTTTTACTTCTTTTATTAATAAAAAATTCTATATTTACTGATTTTTTCATTATAAACCTAATGTACATTTATCGTAATAAAATTTAAATACCAATTAAGCAACCTTATTTTTTTGTCACACATATGTCCGACCTACTGTCAAATTTAAATATAAAATTAGTATAAGTTTGACCCACACTGTCAAATCTTAAAAAAAATTATATAATATGTCCCACACGGAAAAAAGGTTCGCCATCACTGCTCTATACTTTACAGACAAGGACAAACTCAGTACACAAACTAGGGTCTCCGTGCCTAGTTAATTGGCGTAAGCCAAGGGAGAAGGAAGGGATTAGCTCAGTGATAGCACGCTGGACTAGCAACGCGGAGGTCCCGGGAGATCCAGCGTGCTGCCCTTAGATTTTCTCTTCCTAGAAGCCTCTACAATTCACTGTACGATGATGGGCAGTGTTGTCTGAAGCTAGAGAACACTGCTCGGAGGCGGCAGTGCACTGAGAAAGGCTCTGGGGGTTACAATAGATCTTTCAGGTCGTAGTACGCTAATTCCCTACAACAATCTACATCTACTAGGTATGACTACTAACTACTTGCTATCTAAACACAACTCACAGAACTTTTAACAACCAACCAACTATTTTCACTTAGCTCTCTAGCAAAAGCCCATTTCTCTGGTCGCAGAATTCTTATTAAGCTAGCTATGCCAACCGATCCGAAGTTTAGGGCAAGCAAGAACGCTTATCAAGCTATTACACTTTCTAGCCAAGTTACTAACATCACACACTTTGCTCGACCCACTTTATTCTTTCCTATACTCTTTCTCCTGACTAGTTCGCTAAAGATAATGTGTGAATAAACATCAGTTGTGTTTATTGATCATGTCATCCCTTCCTGTAACCATTACAAAAATATCACCTTTTTTTTTGATTGGTGAGTACATTTCAAGTCTTATTTCACTGTTACATAAGTATCCAATAAACCTTCATTTGTTATTTGAACTTTCAGAAACTGTACTATCTAATAAGAACTCTCATGTCATGTATCTGCCATTTTATTGTCATTTAACTGTATCACTTATTTATTCCATTTCATTCACCCCAAATAAGGTGGCTCATAATCTTTGTCCTTTCTTTTGAAAGTAAACTATTACTCCAATTTTCAACTCACCATAAAAACGTCACAAACAAAATGATTGATTTATTCCACACAATGATTTATTGCAGACATTTAGTGTTATTAATATTAAATTCTAGTTTGATATGTTATATGGAATTGTATTTTGGATGACATAAACAATAATCTTGTTTTGTATATAAATCATATAATCTTTTAATGAACAATGAAAGCTAAGAAGGTTACAACTTTTTATTAATCCTTAAAACTGGGGGGTAAAAAAAAAAAAAGATGGACCCCCCCCCATTTAATTCAACATATTATGCGAGTCCGCCTTGTAAGTTAAGAAATCGTACGATCACTTACGCTTCTAAAATTTATTATTGTATTATTATTATATTATTATTTGAGGCGCGTCAAGATCTATGGTCATTGGCGCCCAGAGCCTTCTCAATCCATTACCGGCCTACGGACAGTGTTCTCTCGTTACAGAGAACACTGGACGTGAGCTGTATAGGCCCCTAGAAAGAGGAAAATATAAGGACAGCACAGCTAGACTTGAACCCGGGACCTCCGCGTTGCTGGACCAGCGCACCACTGAGCCACACTAAACTATTATTATTTTTGGTTTTTTTATTTATTCGCGCAGCGCAGCCTAAAATTTTATTCTGGGCCGCGCGATGCAGATTGGCTGAATAACCAAAGTCATGGAAAAAAAAGTTTTATTATTATTTGTTTTTTATTATTACAATAAAAACGTAAAGTAAAATAAAATAATGCCTGAACAGTTCAGGCATGCTTAACGTTCAACTATCAAAATAGATTTCGTGGACGAGGGCGGAAGCACACAGTTAAATATTTTTTAAACTAATATAAATTTAGAAGTTTTACACGCCCCAAGTTTACCTCCCAATCACAAGTCCATGCCATAACCACTATACCAAATCTAAAGTTCAATATGGATTTAAATCTTAGAGCTTTGCAATTATTATTATTATTTGTCTATGGGAGGGACCAAATACGCTACGCTATCCAATCACCCACTGGACCCATATAGCTACCCTAACAAACCGGATCTAGAACATCGATCTAAGATTCACCGCAGTCCGAATAAATCGGACGATAACCTTAAAGGGAAGTAGCCTAAGCTCTTCCACAAACATTCTGTTCCGACTAATGTTCCTGAACCTAATTTCCTCACAACTCGAGCAATCAGTCATAAGATGGATGGGTGTTTCCCCCTCTGTCTCACAGACTCTACAAATTGGATCGGCATGAGCCCCAATATGTAGAGATGTCACCTTAAACCACAATGTCCACTAAGAGATCCAACCACATGAACAGCTTATCCATAAGGATGAATGCTGTGAAGCTGTCCAGGACTGGAAGCCTGACAGACTTGTGCCAGAAGACACGCCAACAGCAGGCTTGGGACCAATGAAAGGAAAGAGAGGCGCCTAATATGGCAAACCTATCCACCACCTCATTCCCAAAAATTCCGATGTGACCTGGCAACCAGACTAGAAGCACATCCTTCAGAGAAGAAAGTTAAAATTATCCTAACAAAAATATAGTGTCGAGTGGTCTCTTTGCAAGTTGGCAAGTAGAATATGATACTTCTAATCCACAAGACAGCCAAACCTATAACATTGAAATCTAACATCACTTACACGTATTATCCAGAACTCTCCTATATATAGGTCTAGAACAAACATCCAGACCCGGATCTAATCCATCTAAGATTCACCGCAGTCCGAATAGATCGGACATAACCTTAAGCGGAAATAGCCTAAGCTCTTCCACAGACATTCTATTCCGACCAAAGGTCGTGAACCTAATTTCCTCACAACCCAAGCAATCAGTCATAAGATGGATGGGTGTTTCCTTTTCTGTCTCACAGACTCTACAAAATGGATCCGGCATGAGCCCCATTACTTATTGATGTCTCCTTAAACCACAATGTCCACTAAAGGATCCAACCAGATGCCTGAAAGAGTTCCATGAAAGACACAGCAACGTCTCACTAATAGCCCTGTCCGGACGGACCCCGGCTGAGCATCCTAGATCTTTGCAATACTTGCAATTAAGTTTTAATTTTTACTATTTACACAAATCCTAGGATAAATCGTTTCGTTTAAAATTCTTCCAGGTTTCAGGGCAGGTAGATTATGAAAATGTTTTTTTTATTTAACCTGGGCAATTACAATAAATAATTCTTGAAAATATCGACTTCAATTATAATGTTCTGCAACGTTTTAGGTGAAGTACTACAACTGGAAAATGGTAGAAAGAATTGTAATTATTTTATTTTTCTTACCACTTTCTCTTTGAAAATTCCCCCAAAATAATTTTTTTTTAAATCAAATATTCAAAAATCGTTAAGTTGCATGCTTTCGAGAAAATCTGAAAATCCTAATAAAACCGTAAAGTTTTTGTTTAACCGATTTTGGACCAAAAGCTACTCTCGGATTCTTTCTGAGATATCTAAAAGAAATATCACTTTTGTGCTTTTGCGACTATACCTAATTCTTATATGGCTGGTAATTTAATATTTGAAATGAAGTGACAACTTCGACGAGATCTTAACGTTGCTATAGCCATAGAACATCCAAAAATAAAATTTATATGGAAAAATATTTCAAAGGAAAGTGATAGGCATTTATGTGAGTAGGTAGTATATGAAGTTTGAAGAAAACCACTGTCGCCATTTTTATTTTTTATTTTTAGAAAACTGAAAACAAAATCAATAAACAAAATTCAGTGACGTTTCACTTCCGGTTGATGGATTTTGACCCGGAAACTTTCGTATCAGAGGCAATGTGGAATCTAAACGGTGGTTTTTTTGTTTTTGTTTTTGAGATATTTTGTTTACACATCAAAGTCCATTGTTAAAAAGATGTTTTTCGTACTCAGAGGACAAAATACATGAATTCCTGGTGAAATAATTCCCAAATATGACAAAATTATCATATTTCCTTTTATTAGAGGGTAAGGGAATGTAAACATTTTTAATGTTTCCTGTAATTTAAAGAAGTAATTGTTTCAGAAATATGTTATTACGTACTTTTTACTTTCTCTTACTCCTAGTAAGAGGAAGTATTGTAATCGTGTCAAATTTTCGATATCGAGTTTTCACCGGAAATATCCGTTTTGAGGTCCGCTGAGTCCAAAAAAGTGGTTTTTAGCGAATGGTCTTTGTGTGTGTGTGTGTGTGTGTGTGTGTGTGGTGTGTGTCTGTGTGTATGTCTGTGTGTGTGTATGTATGTGAACAGCATAGCTCAAAAACGAAAAATCGTAGAAAGTTCAAACTTGATATTACGTTTAGGTATCACCATGGGATCTGACGGTGCGTTATGTGTCAATATTCCTCAACCGGAAGTACCACTTTACTAGTTGTTTTTTTTACGTTTTTGCAATTTTCTCAAAAATGGCTCCGAAGATTTTCTTTAAACTTGCTATATCAACTACACATACAAAGAGCTACAACTTTTATTTGAAACATTTCTCCAGGAAAATTCATTTAAGGGCACTTCTGGGGGAGGGTGGGGTTAGGTTTTCATCTTAACTGCTGTTTCAGTATATTAGACAATTCTGTCATCTAAATAATGTTAATTAGAATTAAATATGTTGTTGAAATTCCGAGTTTGAAAAAAAAATAGATAACCGGAAGTGCGTTTTTACTGAAATATAATTTTCAGTTTTCTGGTATTTTCTCGAAAATGGCTCCAACGATTTTCTTTAAACCACCGTTGTTAACTATACATATAAAGAGCTACAACTTTTATTTGAAACTTTTCCCCTGATAAATTCATTTAAGGGGACTTTTGGGGGAGGGGGGTTATGTTTTTCTTTAAAATGCTATCACAGTTGATTATACAATTCTGTCATCCAAATTGAAATAACTAGAAATTAATATATGACCCAAATTCCGAGTTTCAAGGAAATTAGTAAACCGGACAGTTTTACTGGACAGTGTTTTCACTTTTCGACGAATTTCATTAAATTTGGTACACTAACTATAAAATTTGTCAATTATAATTTTGAGTACTGGAGTAAGAGAAAGTTGTGTGAGTGTTTCACACCAGATTTTTATAATTTCGTCAGTATTTTACTTTCTCTTACTCCTAGTAAAGGAAGTATTGTAACCGTTCAAATTTTCGTATTGAGTTTTCAACCGGAAATATCCGTTTTGAGGTCCCCTGAGTCCAAAAAAGTGGTTTTTAGCAAATGGTTGTGTGTCTGTGTCGTGTGTGTGATGTGTATGTGAACACATAGCTCAAAAACGAAAAACCGTAGAAAGTTGAAACTTGATATTCCGTTTAGGTATCACCATGGGATCTGACCTACGTTATCTGTCAAAATTCCTCAAACCGGAAGTACCACTTTACTAGTTGCTTTTTTTTACTTTTTTTGCGTTTTTCTCAAAAATGGCTCCAACGATTTTCTTTAATCTTGGTACATCAACTACACATACAAGGAGCTAACAACTTTATTTGTAACATTTCTCTGGGAAAATTCATTTAAGGGCACTTTGGGGGGAGGGGTGGGGTTAGGTTTTCCTCTAAAGTGCTATTTCAGTTTATTGTACAATTCGGTCATTTAAATAATGTTAATTAGAGTTAAATATGTTGTTGAAATTCCGAGTTTGAGGAAAATCGGATAACCGGAAGTGCTTTTGTTTTATTTTTTTTTTTATTTTTTTTTTTTTGGCATTAGCTACGAGGCCATAGCCATAATATCTTATATTTGATGTTGCAAATTTTGTCTTTATTAACCTACATACATCATTCATGCAAATAAATACTTCCATTCAAATAAATACTAGCATTCATAATAAGTTAGCTATTCACAAAATATTTACATCTAGCTATTGTATACACAGACACACACACACACACACACAAACACACACACACACGCACACACACACACGCGCGCACACACTCACCATACTAATCCTTCAAACGAAATTGGGGTGGAGTACTCAATATTCCTCGCACCCCTTTAAACTTAAACCTATAACAAAACTACAACCAGATGTCCAAACCCATTATGCTGGATATTTTCCATATAAAATACTAACCATTATCGTATTTATAAATCGATAGGAAATGTATTAATTCCTGGAGTACATACACATTTTCAGAGAATATAATATGTTCATAGTTGAAGGGACGGACACATTAAATATGTATATATATTATTAAAGAAAGTATTTCTTTCTGGAGAATATTTACTGCAGATCATCACAATGTGTCTGAAGTCTTCAATTTCCTGACACAATTCACAAAGAGGTGAGGAACATAACCCTATTCTATGCATATAAGACCTACAGACTGCATGATTGGCTCTAAGCCTGCTTACAATAGTCACTACTTTTTTACTTATATTTAAACCCCTAAACCAGGTTTTCTTTTTCAAAGTAGGATAATATTTCTTATACATGCTACCTTTATCACTATTTATATATTTCCTTTGCCAATCAATCAAAATTTTTCTATCTGTTACTATTTCCAAGTCGTTATATGGCAAAGGGATATAATCCACATATTCCCCCTTCACAGTGGCCACATTTGCTTTTGTTTTAACACTTTACTAAATGATTTTTTTCACTTTTTCGCGCTTTTCTCAAAAATGGCGCCGACGTTTTTCTTGAAACTTCACATATAAACTAAACATTCAAAGATCTATAACTTTTATATAAAACATATCTCTGGAATAATTCATTTAAGGGCACTTTTAGGAGAGGGGTAGGGTTACAGCTTTCTCTAAAGTGGCATCATCATACTTGATTATACAACTCTATCATCCAAATGAAATTAATTAGAAATAAATAGATGGCCAAAATTCCGAGTTTGAAGGAAATCAGTAAACCGGAAGTACGCTTTTACTGAATAGTTTCTTTCAGTTTTCGACAAATTTCATTAAATTTGGTACACAAACTATAACCTTTGTCAATTATAATTTTGAGAACTGGAGTAAGAGAAAGTTGTGTGAGTGTTTCACACCAAATTTTTTTTTTTTTTTCTAACTTTATTAGTCGGTACGTTGACAGTCGATAGTACTGGTCGTACGTCGTATTGCTTACGTCTTGAGCCGATCCTCCGCGATTAAACAGTTGTTTGATAGGTATATATGTAATTTGGACTCCTTAACCACCTATTCGATAGCATGAGTATAGATGTGTCAGTGTGAATGTTATTCTCTTGGATCCAAGATCCATGATCCCTGAAGAAGTCGGGGTATATAATAGAAGTAGAGGAACAATGACTTTTCCAATGTAACATCATCACTTCCTTAACTATGTGGAATCATTAAAGTAGTTAAGGTTAAAAAAAAAATATTATATTGTTTTTAGAATCTAGCTGATCTAAACTTTAATAAACTGATGCTTACATTTAGAAAAAAGTTCTAAAATAAACCTCTTATATGTAGAATTTGCAAAAAGATATGTTTCTTGAAACTAAAAATTTTTTACCAGACCAACGCCCTCTGTGTACTTGTTGTGGTGGTTGGTTCCGCAGAGCTGGAAAGCATCAGAGACATTTTCCGTGGTAGCCTGCTCCATTTTGTGGTCATCGACTGGTTTCGGGCGTTCGCCCATCTTCAGGATGCGTTTTTTCAGACAGTGTGACAACACAGACTTGCCACAGAGCAAACTTAGTTTTCCCACTAAGTTGAGTGTGCTGAGCTTGAGTGAGCTGAGTGTGAAAACTAAGTTTGCTCTGTGCAAGTCTGTGTTGTCACACTGTCTGAAAAACGCATCCTGAAGTTGGGCGAACGCCCGAAACCGGTCGATGACCATAAAATGAAGCAGACTAACACGGAAAATGTCTCTGATGCCCTCTGTGTACGTTCACAATAACTCGGCAGTCCTAATGAAGTATATATTTGGGCTAACACTTACCCTCCAATTTAAGTTTTAACTAAGGATTTTTCCAGGACGTTTACCTGCGAATATGCACTATTATAAACGAAAAATCGCAGGAAGCTTGGTAAAAGTTTCGATAAATCTCAATCAATGTTACTAATTTTTTTTCTTCCTGCGTTTTTCTAATTTTTGCGCTATTTGCTGGAAAATGGTTTCAACGATTTTTTCTTTAAACTTCGATTACTATCAACACTTAAAAATGTCTATCATTTTCTTTTTAAACACTTTTAGAGGAAAATCTGTTTTTGTGGGTTCTAATGGAAGAACAACATTAAGTTTTCTTCTAAGGTGTCATTTCAGTATAATATATGGTTCTACCGCCAATATAAGATTAAGGTATTTAAAAAACATTTATATAATACTAATGTGGCATAAACAGATAATCTAGACGTTCAATTTTATAAAGTAGATTTTTGATTTGTTGTGGTGGTTGGTTCCGCAGAGTTGGAAAGCATCAGAGACATTTTCCGTGATAGCCTGCTTCTATAGAATTTTTTACATCTCCATAAAGAGTGGTGAGTTCTTTAAGAAAGTCTCCATAGCAGCAGTGGCATTGGCCAGACAATCATGCGTTGTATATCCTCATGTAGCACTCTGGCGGAACTTATCTCAATGCGACGCTATACACCCTAGCCTCATATGACAATAATCCATACAATAATACCAAAAAATCATTGTGGAAGTAATCTCCTAAAATCTTACCTATAATTGTTCGACATTGCCAAAAGGAAATAACAGCCAAGATTTAGAATTTCGACCGAAATAGAAGCAGGCTATCATGGAAAATGTCTCTGAAGATTTTTTATTTCTTTGGAATTTTCTCCCAAACCATTTTCTTTAAACTGAAAATGCTAATTGCACTATAAACCTATCACTTTTATTCAAAACAATTTTTTGGAAGAACTGATAAAAGAGGGATTCTAGGAAATCTGTAACTTTAATTGTTTTTTGGATTTGTTCACTTTACTGGCACTGTGTTCTAGCTTCAAGTACTACCTACCGTGGATAAGAACGTGTCCTAAATTTATTTCTGACAAATAAGTCAAATCTCAAGTTAAAAGAAAATTTTTTAGTTTTATAACTATATCAACTGCGGAAGAGAAAAATAAAGCCGTGTGAATATTCCACGTGGGCAATAATCCAGGACAGTTGAACCTAAATGAATTCCATAATGCTTGAAATATATGCAGCCATTTTCATTTGAACAGAATAATTAGCTGCAATTTTTCAATTTTATTTTGAAAGTTTACCTCGTTCTCAAAATATACTTGAACAGAGCATACTGGTTAGTCAGTTCAATAAGGGCTTAAATTATTCGAATGCATAATTGCCTACGATCGGCTAAGATTTCTTAAGAGTTCATGGAATCATTCTATTAAGAAAAGATTGCTTATGAAGTGTGATTGCTTTGAACTATACAAAAGCAGAATACCGAGTATTCTGGAATGTCATTTCACTTAAACTCTTTGTAAACTGCTCTGGATTTGAACATTCTTTCTGTGGGAAATTCAAGTAGGTATAGGTAAGTAGCCCAGGGTCGGGCAGTTGATACTTATTATCAAAAGAAAGTAAAATAAAATTCTATATCCACCACAGAAAATTGAGCTGAGTAATTAGGAAATATTATTAATATATAATACTATAGTATCTCCAAGGTTGGTAATCGAGCCCTTTTCACTTCCTCAAGTGTAAGCCTATATTATCATTGTGACCCTGAGATTTCAGTTCCAGTTTCATACTGCTATACTTTCTAATTAAACAAAATGTAATCTGGAAGTTAAGACATAAAAAATCTGATGTGTAAATAAACATCCGCGACTTGTTCTGTAAAGATACCTAAACGGAAGGAATGTGCTTTAAATGACAAAATTATAGCACATTAACATTTCATAGGTTATTAGGAACTTCAGTTCATTTGATTTGCAAATTGGTGAAGTTTCTTGGAATAGTATTCGGCGGTACATTAAATTGGTCAGAACATTTTAGAGAGCCCATTAAAAGGCAGTTATTTCATTTTGGCAATGTCGAACATTTATAGGTAAGATTTAGGGGATTTCTTCCAGGATGATATTTTGATATTATAGTATGGTTGTCATATGTGGCTATGGTGTATAGCGTCGCATTCAGATAAGTTCCGCTAGACTGCTACTTGAGGAACGCATGGTTGTCTGGCCAATGCCAAACTGCTGCTATGAAGACTTTGTTAGAGAACCCATCACTCTTTGTGGAGGTGTAAAATCTGACTGTGAAAGCCTGTATAGAATTAAGCATGCAGGTTTTTTTTTTTGACAGGGAAAGCGATATGGTCATTTTACCATTCATTACGAGATGCTTTAAAGGTCGTATTAAAAGTTTTCCCTCTGACATGTTGAAGACTTTTGTTTTTCATGAATTTTATAATATCAAGTTGCCATCAAGGGAAGATTGGTTAAGATTAGGTCAGTCTGGTTCCTGGTACCTGACATGGTTGAACCAACCGGTGTTACATGTTTGATTTTAGCAGAATGGATAGTAGCTTTAGAGCTGCGGTCTATTTTGAGACCAGATATGAATTTAATGATTGGACCACTATTTTACAGGCTGAGATTTATGCTATTCTTTATTTATTTATAATTTTTTTTAATTTAAGGCGCTTCAACATCTATGGTCATTAGCGCCCGGAGCCTTTTCAGTGCACTGCCGGCCTCCGGACAATGTTCTCTCGCTACAGACAACACTGTCCATCTTTATTGTGAGGAAATTAGGTTCAGCACTTTTCTTTTGAAAAAGTACGTCTGTAGAAGAGTTCAGGCAATTTTCTTTCGATACGGTCCGATTTGTTCGAACTGTTGTGTGAATCTTAGGTGGGTTAGACCCGGGTCAGGATTTTTGTTTTAGAACGGGTTTGTTGTTGTTTTTCTTTGGGGGTAGCTATATGGATGGGACAGTCGGTTTTTGGATAGGTAGGGTTTGGCCCCTCCCCACAGACGAATAATAATAATAATAGGGAAGGGATTAGCTGAGAAGTAGCGGAAGACCCGGTTTCGATTCCAGCAGTGCTGCCATAAAGATTTTCTCTTCCTAGAGAAGGCTCCACCGGGCGCCAATGACTATAGATGTTGTTGCGTCGTAAAAAAAAACAAAAAAAAAAAAAAAAAAAAAAAAAAAAAAAAAAAAAAAAAAAAAAAAAAAAAAAAAAAAAAAATTCCTGTAATTTTGCGTTTTTGAGCTATATTAATCAAACACAGTTTGATTCGCTATAGCATAATACAGAACATTCGCTAGATAAACATCTTTTTTGGTCCCAGAGGACATCAAAACTTGCATTTCCGGGGGAAAAACAATTTCAGAAATACGACACGATCGCAATAGTACCTCTTAAAGCAGTATAAGAAATTAAAAACAATATAACGCAATTATTATTGGTGCTTGCTTACACAATGTAAAGACCAATAATTCAAGAAGGTAAACATTTTTAATGGCCACTTTTTTTTATAAGTAAAATTCAATCCCAAAAATTATCCGAGATTATGACAATAAGCAATTCCGCTTCAATTAGGCAACAATAATGTTAATGTATGCAAACATAATATTGGATTTCTTGATCTCCGTTTTTCTGCTCAATATATACTTAAACCTTAGTAAATTTAATTGGCAATAAAATAACTGGAAATAAATGTATAATTGAGAAACCCGGAGATCAAAATTTGGAAATAAAAATATTAGCAAACAATTCCCAGAATAGTAGGAAGCGACTTTCATTATATTATGTATTCATTCACTTCTATACATATTAATGCTGACGTATAAGTACTTTTAGAGTTAAATCTGTTATCAGATTTGCGGTCAGATAGAAACAGTCTAGACCAGGATACATTCTATCAATTTTTAATGAAATATTTTTCATTTTGAATGAAGGAAAATCCTATTTCTAAATTCCAAAGATTTTTTTTTTCATTCATAAGTTTTATTAAGTGAAACAAAAGTTAAAAAGCTTTATTTATTATTATTATTATTATTATTATTACTTACTCTTGGTAAGAGGAAGTATCATGATCGTATCAAGTTTTCGCCGAAAAAACACGTTTTTGAGGTTCCTTGAGTCCGAATAAGTGGTTTTTAAGAATTGGCCTATATGTCTTGTGTGTCAGCGATCACTCAAAAATGAAAAACCAGCAAGGAACTCAAAATTTGGTATTTCATTCTATAAGGGGATCAGACAATAAGGTTTTTCGTCCAAAGTCGGTCAATCGGAAATTACTTAACTAAATAGATATTTTTTCTTTTTTTTACTATATTCTCGGAAACGGCTAAACCGTTTGGTTGCAGTTAGGTCGCAGAGCTTGTAAACACCACAGAATTTTCTATTCATCGTCCGGGTTACAAGCGTTCGCCAATCATCAGGATAACTTAATAATATTTATTTAAAACGGTTTTCTTTCTTTAAACTTGATATATTAACTAGTCATTTAAACAGCTACAACTTTTAATTGAAAAATATTTCCAAGAAAATTGATTTTTTAGGTTTTTTTTTTGGAGGGAACGATAACGTTAGCTTTTTAAAAGTGTCATTTTCAGACATTACTACGTTCCTACTAATATCTATATAATATTAATAGTTTCTACAGCTTTCAAATTTCTTTAAAATATTACTACCTAGATTTTGTGGCAGTTCTGAGGGAGCTAGATTGTAACACTTCCCTGAATTGTCATTTTTAGCATAGATTCTCCCAGAGTAACATATTGAAGCTAGATCAATACAGTAAAAATAGCAGAAATAGAAACTCATGTGAGTGTTTCAAACAAGATTTTTTTTTTTTAATTAACTCGCGACAACATTTGTGATCATTAGAGCCCGGAGCATTCTCTGTGCACAGAATAAGGAGCTATAGAGGCTTCTAGAAGAAGAAAATCTAAGTCCGATACTGTCTGGACTTAGGGGTCCGCGTATGAGTGCAGTGCTTTACCAGAGTAATACCTCCTTTTTTATTATTATCATTGTCAGTAGTAATAATATATAATAATAATAATAATAATAATAATATAATATAAGTAATAATGACCAAAGCAGTGGAAGCCACAAAAATACGAAATAAATAAATAAATAAATAAAAACGGCAGAGAGAAGGGGATTAGCTAACGCTGAGTTCCCAGATTCGACAGCTTCTCTTACAATTTTTTCTTTCTGAGAGCCTCTTTAGATCACTGTCCCGGTCATGGGCAGTGTTGTATGTAACGAAAGAACAATGTCCGGAGGCTGGCAGTGCACTGAAAAGGCTCCGGGATCATAGATGTTAACGTGCCTTAAATTTAGAAAAGAAAATAAATAAATAATAACACAAGTATAATACAACACAATACAAACTTTCTCTTGGTATAAGTTACAAATTTATGATCGATACATTTTCTCCAAACTTATAATTTTTACTAAATATTAATTTGTCTTCAATTTTCTATAAATGGAAGAATCTAAACTTAATAAAATGACTTTGTAGAGGAAATTATGACCGGGACATCAACCAAAACTTCTTCTAGGAGAAGAAAATCTAAGGCCGATACTGTCTGGACAGAGGGGTCCGCGTATGAGTGCAGAGCATTACCAGAGTAATACCTCCTTAAAGTTTATGAGAAATATGTTTTAAACAAAAGTGCCAGCAGTCTCTTTTTTATTCATAGTTAGTACATCAAATTTAAGAAATCCATCGGTTTTTTTTCTGGAGAAAATCGTAAAAAAAAAAAAAAAAAAAAAAAAAAAAAAATTTGTTCAGTAAAAACGCACTTCCGGTTAACCGACTTTTTTCAAACTTGGCATTGTGGCAACATAATTTAATTCTATTTAATATTATATTCAGATGATACAATTATATAATAAACTAAAATAACACTTTAAAGAAAAACGTAATCCTATCTTTCACCAAAAATCCCCTTAAATGCTTTTTTTTCTATAGAAACGTTTCAAATAGAAATAATAGCGGCTCCTTTATATGTGTTGTTGATATAATATTAAGTTTAATGAAATCGTTAGAGACATTTTTGAGAAAATCGCAAAAAAAAACAACTGAAAAATCCATTTAACAAAGTAGTATTTCCGGTTGAATAATTTGGACACGTAACTTCCTGTTGAATCCCATGTTGATTACCTAAACGGAAAACTTTAAACTTTCAGCGATTTGCCGTTATTGCGCTATGCTGTTCACATACGTACATACATTCGAACATACTACACACACACACACACACACACACACAAATAAAGTGCCATCCAAACAAATAAAAAAAAAGTCACCAAACTTTCTAACACATGCAGATTGGAAACTTTCCATTCAAAGAATTCCCTTTCTCCCTTAAAAAACCACTTCCTCTGTTATTTAGGTGACAACAACTGGTATGTTCCTTCAAATTATGACAAAAAAAAAAAAAAATTATTCAGACTAATATATTTTATAATATTATTGAATTATAAAAAAAAAATGTCATGTTATTTCTTAAAAGGTAGGTCAGCACTCTCTCATGGTTGAAAATCGACACTCACTAAGAACGAGAGAAATATTAATATCATGCCTACCTTCTCCGAAATTCTTTTGAAATTATAATTCCTTCGAGGAACAATTTTTATAATATTTGCGGCATAATATTTTTATTAGGTCAAAAAATATTTGGAGCAAAAATTCACGCAACTTCTCTTCGACAATTATTTCAATATTCTAATTGAATTTTTTTTTTTTTAAACATGCAGTGTTTATTAAACATTTAGTGGGAAGTTTAATTAGGTTTACATTGCATTCTATAAAGGTTACAATAAAATGATGGAGATTTCATTTGTTTACCCGATAACACCCTCTCTGACTCAACTTCTTAGCATAGCTTTTTAACAGAGTTTAAATTTAAGCTTAATTTAAAAGACTGAACTAATTTTTCCTACGAAAATAAAAATAATAGGCTTATATCTATGCAATGAGTTTAAATAAAATCGTTAGAGCTGGCCATATAAAAATGGTGGTGGGAGTAAAAACTGGGCCTTATGTAGAGCACTCTATGTCAAAATCAAGAAACCCCTAAGCAAATTTAAATTTAAAATAACTGAAAGACCTCCAAAACTAATTAGACAAATCTTTCTAGTGATAAAAGTGATAAGTTTCCTATCTATGCAGCAAGCATTCCAATATAAAGAAAATCGTTTTTAACTGTTTTCGAGAAAATTAAAAAAAAACTCAAAAACCTATTCTGTGAAATTGCAGTTATGGTTAACCAATTTGGCCAGTCAAATTTGCTATTCTATTAATGTTTCTAATGTAAATTAATACTATATAGATTGTAAAAACCATACCTAAAATTATTGAAATGATACTTTAGAGGAAAACATAACTATACGTTCCCCTAGAACCCGCCAAAAATCGGGAAACTATTTCAAATAAAAGTGACAAGAATTTATGTGTGTAGATAGTTAGTATACGAAGTTTAAAGAAAATCGTTGGGTCGGTTTTTTTAAGACAAGTCACACAAAAAATGTATAAAACTATTCAGTAAAGCTGCACTTTGCCCGCAAGGGGTATTTGTTGCATCCAGTTACTTGGGAAGTAGTAACCCCACGGGTTGGTCCCTAAACAACCCTGTGATTGGTGGAAAGCTTAGGTGATTCCAGTTGTGGGGTAGGAGCCTATCGGGCTCTGGCGGCAGACAGCACGACGGGGCTACATAACATTTACTCTGCATCCACCGTGGAAACAGTTTCACTTACTCTATATCACAGACACACCCAGCGATCTCAGGCTGCCCTGACGAGGTTCATTTCTGGGCCTCTGAAAATAGGTCTTCACTTCAGAAAGTCTATTTGGGCACTGGAGGACCTGGGGCGGACGTAGGCGAGCGACTTACACGCTGGAGATTCGTCCAGGTACCTTAGTTGTAGGGTACCCCCAGCATACACCATAGATTTCAAGACCACATTTACACATATTTCACTAACACTATAGCCCCCTTTCAACTTTTAAAAACTATGGAAGGCAAAACTAACCAAAGCCCTCAGTCCGTGGCAAACGAGGTTGCTAAAATCTCCACGAAGGTCTTCGGTGCTGTTGAGGATTGCTTGGGCGAGGATATCCTGGGATATTGCAGACTGACCAATAGGCTGCTGGGGGAGACTATTTAAGGGGATGATATGGGGGGCATCGGGGGGGGATAAAAGCCATATAGGCTTAGGTCCCATGCCGCCGTAATAATAATAAAACCCCACGGATTACCACACCTCAATATTCCATGCACTTCGTCAGAACAGTACACAATACACTTAAACTGCATACACTCCATTCTTTATTGACAAGGACAAACACTACTATGCTATGTACTCACAAACTAGGGTCAGCGTACTAGTTAAATGGCGTAAGCCAAGGGAGAAGGAAGGGATTAGCTCAGTGGTAGCGCGCTAGACTAGCAACGCGAAGGTCCTGGGTTCAAATCCAGCAAGCTGCCCTTAGTTTTTTTTCTTCCTAGGAGCCTGCACAACTCACTGTCCAGTGATGAGCAGTGTTATCTATAGCTAGAGAACACTGCTTGAAGGTAGGCTATGCATTGGAGAAGGTTCGAAGGGGCACAATAGATCTTTCATGTCGCAGTGCAATAATCCCCCACAACAATCTACATCTACAAAGTTGCACATCTGGTTGATGGATTTTTCGCTCGAAAATCTTGGAGTCTGATGCGATATTAGTATCTAAACGGATTACGAAGTTTGTTGCAACTTTTCGTTTAGGAGTTATTTTGTTAAAACACACGCTTACAGATTATTCGCTAACAACATTTCGTTTGTAATATAAAAGTACGCATTTGTTGACCGTTCATAAATTATATTATGAAGAAATTTGGTGTGGATCGGTTAAGTAAGTAACATTCAATTATGCCCTCCGTTTTTTAAGGCTTTAATATATTAGATAGTCGTGAAGATGTGGAGAAAGACTTTTTAAACGTACACATTTCTTACATCGCAGATACATAAAAAAAAGAATTAAATTCAAAGTTACTAGTATCGTAGATGATTTAAGACAAGAAACTAGTAAATTTTAATTTTTTTTTTTTTTGTATTTCTGCGATGTAACAAATGTGCATGTTTAAAAATTCTTTCTCCACATCTTCACGGCTATCTATATATATTAAAGCTTTGATAAAGACAGGAAACTCTGTCGAAACGGAGGGCATAATTGAATGTTTCTTTCTTGAACGATTCCTCACCTAATTTCTTCATAACATAGTTTCGTTTATATTCATAGGATCTCAAAAACATGTAAATTCCCGTGAATACTCAATATCGAAATCTGACCCGATCACAAGACATCCTCTTACTTGCGAGTAAGAGAAGGTAATATAGTTCATATGTAATATTGAAATGTAATTCGCGTGATGTGTTGTTGTAGTAGCTTGCGGCGTGAGCGGTTTAGTAAAGGGCTTGTGTGTATGTTTGAGATAAAGATAGAAGTATTAAGAAATAATCAAGAAAACACTGGTGGATTAAATTAAATATATTATCTCTGAAGATATTTAAATATTTTACAATATCACAACTATTATGTTTATAAAATCAATTATTTATCTAGATTAAGTACAAAGCTCTTATGTTTTAGCTAAATTGATTTAACTTAAACTGGCATTGATGTCTGTCTACTGGTAGAATGTCTGATTCAGACTGTTCTTGTTTGAAAGCAGAATGCAGTCTGTTCGAAAGAATGCCTTCTCCTCATAGTTCAAATCTTTTCAAATAATGCTGGTATGTTTGGAGGGAGTGTATTGTCTTATCCTAACTGTTACTTGTCCCTTTGACTCTTCAGTATCATTGACCTAAATTATAGTACCTGGCTCTTTCCTCTTCACTAAAATAAGTATTTGAACTAGCTAAAATTCACAAATTATTTCACTAAACTATTTTCCAAAACTATTATTTTTTTATTTCTTTCTTCCACTACAACTACTACAAGCAGACATCCAACTAGAACACGTACTACACAAACTACTACTACTACAAACACACACATTACACCAATTACATTTCATGTGTAGTAGCTTGTGGCGTGAGCGGTTTAGTAAGGGGCTTGTGTGTATGTTTGAGAAAGAGAGAGAAGTATTAGAAATAAGTAAAAGATCACCACAGTTTTGAAATAAATATATTCTCTAAGTGAATTTAAGTACTTTTATAATATCACAACTATTATGTATATAAATCAATTATTTATCTAGAATAAAAGCTAAACTTACAACTGGCACTGAATTTAAAAGAGCGGATCCTGGTACGTGTTCTAGTTGGTAGTCTGCTTCAGACTATCCTCAAAGAATCCTTCTAATTGTTCGTTCAAATCTCTTCCCCTGTGAGAAGAAGGGGTAGACAATGCTAATAAGGTTCATGAACTCTTCCAGTAACTGTAATCTTCTACCTGAATAGTCCCTTTAGCCAGCGAATGTTACATTTTCTTCATAATTTGATAATTTTAAATTAAATATATATTTTTATATTTCTGGCATCCATCACAATATACAGAAATTAAAAATATGTTTCTGTAAAATCAGATTAGCGGTTAATTGTGATTTTGTTCAAATTTCAAATTCTAGTAATCCTTTTACAGTATTTTAATATTCTATCGGAAGTAGAACCATACATTACACCTGACATTACCAAATTATATTAATGTTCTAGACAATGAGGCGAATGCGATATTTGTTTTTTATTAATAATTTTACGAGCATTTTTTATTATATATTGATTTAGCACTTGCAAATGTGAAATTGTAATAAAAACAAAAACTGTTTTATATTAGAAAGCGAGGTTACTTATATCAATGATCAAGAGTAAGAACAATGCTTTCCACAGCAATCAGCTTTAAAGAAAGCATACTTGAGAGACAATAATTATTATTGTTATACGCTCTTCTTTGAATGTAATTTTCTGTTATCACTACTATTAATTGTAATTATTATACACTGACTTAAATAAATTCACTGGCCTATTGTTTCAAATAAATTAATATATTTGATGACACAATTTTTTATTTTAATCAAATCACAAATTGATGGTACCAATCTCACTTTCATATTTCTTAGAATTTCTTTTCTTTTTCTTTTTTCACTTTCTTTTGCCTGGAATTTTCGAGTCAAAATTTTTTAAATTTAATTTTCTCTAGAAATATCCCTTTATCCGCTGTCTTTCTAGTCAGAAAAAATGGTTTTTAGAAAAGTAGGTCAGTATGTTTGTGAACAGCATAACTTAGAAAAAAAAAAAAAAACAATGCAGAAAGCTAAAACTTTCATATTTCGTGTAAGTGTTTACTTAGGGACGAGGCAGTAAGATTTCGGTCAAAATCGGTTGACGAAAATATCACTTTATTGAACAGATTTTTCATTAGTTTTTAGCAGTTTTATCGAGAATTTTCTTAGAACTTGGTCTTATATATTAATTAATTATTTAACAGCTACAACTTTTATTTGTAACATTTTTCAAAATTTATTTTAGTAAGTATTTAATGTATTGCCAAAATTTCTAATGAGAAGAACTTGTATTTACCGGAATTATGATATTTTTCTTTTGCCTAATTACTTTTACGAGTCACAAAATATGTTACGTTTTCAGTAATTGAAGAAATATTTGTAAGTGGATAATACCTATACAAATAAACAAATAAATCAGAACTGTGTACATTGCAGAAAGAGAAAGTAGTGTGAGTGTTCATGCAGGAATTTTTTATTATATTTACTTACTTGGCAGAAATTTCTTCATTATCCATATCTGTTTATTGCTCATATTAATAAAGAAAACAGAGAAGGGATTACCTCAGTGGTTAACGTACTGGACTCCCACGCGGAGGTCTCAGGTTCGAGTCCAGCTGCGCTGCACTTAGATTTTCTCCAGAGAAGTGTCCTGTCCGAAGGCCGACAGTGCGCTGAAAGCCTCCAAGCGCCAGTGGCCATAAATGTTGATGCGCCTTAAATAAAAAAAAAAAAGATATTAATTACAAAAGTTTAAAAACATAAGGCGATAAGAGATAATTTAGATTTAAAATTTGTTAACCCGTTCATGTTAGACTGAGAATTCTTCGTTTATCGCATTCCGAGAGCTAAATTTGTTTAAAGGCAATAGCAATATACGATTTATTTATCGTTTGAAAAAATAAAGTGCTATTATTATTATTATTATTATTATTATTATTATTACCACGGAGTGTGGAAACACCCCAGAAAAATATTAGTTAACCGCGGCCTATGGCAAGAGGCAAACCAAATATCCATATTTTTGCCTATATTTTATATAAGTATAAATGTTCACAGACACACACACACACACACACAAGCACGCAAATACAGACACATCACACACACACACATGTATATATACATATATGTCCGTATGTATATATATATATATATATATACAAACACAAACATGCGTACACACATGTACACACACACATATCTGTACACATATATATTTCACATAACTACATACATAAATACATGCATACATAAATACAAACAAGATTAACTCATTGCGGTTGACCCAGGCAATTCTTACAATATGACAGGTGCTCAGGATTACAGCTTGCTGCATCACCTTAATTAATCCCCCGTTTAGGCCTAGCTTGGCTAGACTTGTATGAAGTGTATGGGGGACTAGACCTTGTGCAGAAATAATAAAATAGGTAGCATGTCTACCTGATCTAACTGCCTCCACTGGGCTAGAATCACCTGGGCGAGCTCACAGTATTTCCTACGCTTCTCTTCGTAGGAGGAAGTCAGATTATTAGAGTTGGGGATAACCACGTCCACAAGGCACACCTTCCGGGTTTGCTTGTCGTGCCATATTATGTCCGGTCGGTTGTGCGCAACTAATCTATCTGACAATACTGTACGGTCCCAGTATAGCAGATACAGCAGATGACGGTCACTTTCCAGTACTCTATCAGAGGAGTACAAATAATATGGCGAGGCGTTAGGTAGAAGACCTACCTGCCTAGCCAGCGCACTGTGTACTATTTTGGCCACATTATTATGTCGCTTCAGGTACTCGTGCTGAGCCATTGCAGGGCACGCAGAAATCAAATGTGTCTCTGTAGAGGTCCCACATAATCTACAACTTACATTTTGCACGTTTGGATCCCCTACAATTCTAGCAAGATAATACCTAGTCGGGATGACCTGGTTCTGGATAGCCAACATGAATCCTTCCGTCTCTGCGAACAATCTGCCCTCCATTAGCCATGCAACTGATGCTTTTTTGTCCACGGCTTGATTGTCCAACGTGGTTGGGAATTGGCCGTGCAATGGTTTATTTTTCCAGTCGCACACCAGTTCGCGTACTCGAACTAGGGGGTTTTCTTCTGCGTTATCTGGCGCCCTGGAGAGGTCCAATGGCGTATACTTCCTGTCCGCATTAATTATTGCCTCGGTTAATGGCACTGCATTCCTACTTTGGAAGTACGCCTGCATTCTGGCTATCTGGCAGTCGTGCAGTTGTTGCAGCTCAATAACTCCCCGTCCACCCTCCGAGCGGGGGAGAACGATACGCTCCACTGCTGACCGTGGGTGATGCTTACGGAATGTAGTTAATGTGGTTCGAACCAACCTCTGTAAGCCTTCTATGTCCGTACGGGACCACTTGATTATTCCGAAAGAATATACCAAAAGGGACACACAATAACAGTTGATGGCCCTGACGAGGCTTTTACTTTCCAAGCCCGTACCACACACTGCCTTTAATCTCCCAGCAAACTGCTTCCGGAGGACACTTTTAACGGCTGTGTGGTCTATACCTTTCGCCTGAACCAGGCCGAGGTATTTATACACATCAGTTTCAGCCAATGCCTCAATCTCGGCCCCATCTTCCAGAGTACACCCGGTTGGCACCACATTGCCTCTGATAAGTGTCTGAGTTCAGCATTTCTCGAACCCGAAACTCATGCCAATATTCTTGGAGAAACGCTTGACTATATTTAGGTGTGACTGCAGGTGACTTCCTCTGCCTGCATATATCTTCAGATCGACCATGTATAATAGATGCGTGACAAGGACAGGATGACCATCACCCTCGCGCAGATTGTAGCCGTACCCGGACGAATCTAACATGCCTGACAGTGGATTTAATGCTAGTGTAAACCAGAGCGGACTCAAAGAGTCTCCCTGGAATATTCCCCTCCTAACAGGCAGCAACGCCCGGGGAGCAGCATTAAGGCTATTATCCAACACCAGAGTCGTGCTCCAGCACTGCATTGCGCGCTGCAGAAATTCCACTAATTGCGCGTGTATCTTGTGCCTCTTCAGGACCTCAAGCAGCCATGAGTGCGGGACCGAATCGAAAGCTTTCCGGTAGTCAATATACGCGGTATATAAATTACGCTTCTTGCGAATTGCTTGCTCTGTTACTACTGAGTCAACTATCAGTAACTCTTTGCACCCGTATGACCCACGAGCGCAACCCTTTTGTGTCTCCGCTATCATTCGGCGAGATTCCACTGCCTGGTAGATCGCTTCAGCGACGCAGGACGTTAGGATTTTGTATACCGCATTTAAGCAGGTAATTGGTCTGTAATTCGCAGGGTTACTTCTATCTCCACCCTATTATTATTATATTATTATTATTATTATTATTATTACAGAGGAAAAGCAACTGTTTTCTGTAATGCCATTTTTTTGGGGAGGTATACAACATACATGGGTATATTGGATTTGCCCAAATTTCTATTTATATTCTAAAAAGATTTATACCTAAATCCCTTATTCACTTTGATATAATTCAAGATTTTACCATAAATACAGCCAAATAAAAATAAAAAAAAAAATAAAAAAATCTGGTGTGAAACACTCACACAACTTTCTCATACTCCACCAGTTTTAATAATTGTAATTGACAAATTTTATGGTTAGAGTACCAAATTTAATGAAATTCTTCGGAGTTCTTCGAAAACTGAAAACAACTTCAGTAAAAGCGCACTTCTGGTTTACTAATTATCTTGAAACTCGGAATTTTGGCGATCTATTTATTTATAATTAATTTTGTTTTGGTGTTATTACTATTATTATTCAAGGAAGGAGAGGACAAAACCCTACGCTATCCAAAGCCTTCCTGGGGCCCATATAGCTACCCCTAAAGAATAACAACTACTAGGTCTGGAACCAAAGTCCAGTCCCAGGTTTTACCCATCTAAGTTTCACCACAGACCGAACAAATCGGACCAAAACCTTAAAAGGACATAGCTTAAGATCCTCTACCGACATCCTATTCCGGCCGAAGGTCCTAAACCTAATCTCCTCACAGCCCAAATACCCTGTCATCAGATGCATGGGTGTTTGTTTGGGTGTTGGAATTGTACAATCAACTATGGTAGCACTTTAGAGAAAAACATAATTCCACCCCTCCCCTAAAAGCTCCCTTAAATGACGTTACCAGAAGAAATGTTTCAAATCAAAGTTGTAGTTCTTTGTATGGGTAGTTTACATCCTGGTTTAAAAAAATAAATAAATAAATGAACAAAAATAACATGCACTTCGGGGTCATCCAAGTTTTTCAAACTCAGAATTTTAACAACACATTTAATTCTAATTAATATTGAATTGTATGTAAACTGAAATAGCACTTTAAATGAATACGTAATCCCACCCTTCCACCAAAAGTACCCATAAATGAATTTTCCCAGAGAAATGTACGAGGAATTTTGACAGAAAATGTACTTGTCGGATCCCGTGGTGATACGTAAACGGAATACCAAGTTTAAACTTTCTGCTATTTTTGGTTTTTGATACACACACACACACACACAGACATCACTAGACCATTTGCTAAAAAAAAAACACTATTTGGACTCAGGGGACCTCAAAACGGATATTTCCGGTGAAAACTCGATATCGAACATTTGACACGATTACAATACTTCCCTCTTACTAGTCTTAGGAGTAAGAGAAAGTAATAATATATATATTTCCACTTTTGGATAACATTTAAGTTATGTTGAGATTTATAAAAATAAAGTTGAGATTTATTTTTTACTTCTACAGAGGAGGAAAATTATCAGTTTCATTTTTTAATTTAATTCAATAGTTGTAATAAACAAATTTCCAATATACGTGCTTTCTAGTGAACACCAGACTATCAGCTCAGAATTCTAATCACGCAACAGTTTGATCGTGACTATCTGGTGAACAAGAATTCCCCACTTTGGCAATGAGTGAGGATGTATTTACTATAAATAAAATATTTACTTCATAAGATTTTGAAACAATTTAGGTTCAACCACTAAGATAGTGGTTCACTTTCTTGTAATCCTACTTATAAGTAATCATAAAAATTAAACGAAACTTGTCTAATGTACTATTGTAATCTTCTAAGAAAGTAAATTTATTTTTTTCCTTGAGTGGATTATCCATTCTTAGTTTCCAATAAATACGGCCTCACTTTACAGTTCAATCATGGACATTAAATCCCGGATATTTGTTTTACTAATTAAAAAAAAAAAAATTTCTCATTGTAATTCCCCTTTGTATTGGAGGATGGCAAATAATTCTGACAATTTTATTATTCTATAAGAAAATAGGATTACAAAAGATTTCAAACGCATACTTTTGTTTAATTCTTTGTAAATACAGTGATTTGTTTTCACTAAATTAAAAATTATTCAGCATTTTTCCTTATCACAGAAAAAATATATTTTTACAAATTTAATTAGAGAAATTATTGATGTTTGTGCTACTGTGAAAAATAAAAAAATTAACGATTCATTTTTCCAAAATTAGCTTTCCTTAAGAAATTATATCAAATTGATACTATGAATTTAATCAAATTAAACGAAAACAAATCTCAAAACATCTCTTTTACACTCCGCCAGATGCACTCTTTTTCCATCTATTTTACAATGTAATTCCTATCCCTCTTACCAATGTCATATGTAAATTGAAAAAGTGATATGTAAACTTAGGACCCACATTTCCGACTTAAAAGACTTGAACTTAAATAGACGCTATCGCCTTCTGAAACTCACATGACTGCTCACTGCTCACATGACTCTTAACTTATCCACTTATATCTTTACTTTAATGCAATTATCTCTAAAATGACAAATTTTACTCATATGTCTTAAAATTAAATACAGAAGAATTCAGGGGACAAGTAGTAGAAGGCAGGTAATAGAAGTGTGATCACAGTAGACAGCAACCACCTACTTTCTCCTACTCCTAGTAAGAGGAAGTACTGTAATCGTGTCAAATTTTCGATATCGAGTGTACACCGGAAATATCCGTTTTGTGGTCCCCTGAGTTCAAAAAAGTAGTTTTTAGCAAATGGTATGTGTGTATGTATGTATGTGAACAACAAGGCTCAAAAACGAAAACCGTAGAAAGTTGAAACTTGATTTCCGTTTAGGTATCAACATGCGATCTGACAGTACGTTATCTGTCAAAATTCCTCAACCGGAAGTACCACTTTACTAGTTTTTTTTTTACTTTTTTGCGAGTTTCTCAAAAATAGCTGCGATGATTTTCTTTAAATTTGATATATCAACTACACATACAAATAGCTACAACTTTTATTTGAAGTTTTTCTACGGGAAAATTTATTTAAGGGCACTTCTGGGGGAGGGGTGGGGTTAGGTTTTCATCTTAACTGCTATTTCAGTTTATTAACAATTCTGTCATCTAAATAATATTAATTAGAATTAAATATATTGTTGAAATTCCGAGTTTGAAAAAATCGGATGACCGGAAGTGCGTTTTTACTGAAATATTTTTCACTTTTTAGCGATTTTCTCCAAAATAGCTCCGACGATTTCCTTGAAACTTAGTATGTACACTAAACATACAATGATCTACATCCTTTATTTAAAACATTTCTGTAGGAAAATTCATTTAATGGCACTTTTAGGGGAGGGGTGGGGTTATGTTTTTCTCTAAAGTGCTATCATAGTTGATTATACAATTCTATCATCCAAACAAAATTAATTAGAAATATATGGATTGCCAAAATTCCAAGTTTTAAGAAAATTAGTGAAACGAAAGGGCGCTTTTATTGAACAGTTTTTTTTCAGTTTTCGAAGAATTTCATTAAATTTGGTACACAAACTATACAATTGGTCAATTACAATTTTGAGAACGGGTGTAAGAGTGACTTGTGTGACATTCACAACCGATTTTTTTACCTTATCTTAATCCTACAAAGAGGAAGTATTGTAATCATGCCCAAATTTTCGTTATCGAGTTTTCACCGGAAATATCCGTTTTGAGGTCCCCTGAATTCAAAAAAGTGGTTTTTAGAAAACAGTCTGAGTATATGTATGGGCACATCATAACTCAAAAACGAAAAATCGTAGAAATTACACACTTGATATTCCGTTTAGGTATCACCATGGGATCTGACGGTACGTTATCTGTCAAAATTCCTCAATCGGAACTATCACTTTATTGATTTTTTTTTTTTTTTAAGTTCTCGCGATATTCTCAAAAATAGCCCGACGATTTTCTTTAAATTTGATACATCAACTACCCATACAAAGATTTACAATTGTATTTAAAACATTTCTCCGGGAAATTGCATTTAAGGGTATTTTTAGGGGAGAGGCGTTGTTAGGTTTTCCTCTAAAGTGCTATTTCAGTTTATTACACAATTCTATTGTCTAAATAATATTAATTAGAATGAAATATGTTGTGGAAATTCCGAGTTTTATGAAAATTAGTAAACTGGAAATGTGTTTTTACTGAAGATTTTTTTTCAGTTTTTGTGATTTTCTCTACAAAACCACGACGAGTGTCATTAAATTTTGTATACTAACTATAAAGTTTGTCCGTTACAATTTTGAAAACAAGAGTGAGAGAAGGGAAGGGATTAGCTCAGTGGTATAGCGCGCTGGACTAGCAACGCGGAGATCACGGGTTCGAATCCAGCCGTGCTGCCCTTAGATTTTCTCTTCCTAGGAGCCCCTACAGCCCACTGTCCGGTGATGGACAGTGTTGTCTGTAACGGGAGAACACTGTCCGGAGGCCGGCAGTGCACTGAGAAGGCTCCGGGCGCAAATGACCACACATGTTGAGACGCCTTAAATTAAAAAAAAAAAAAAAAAAAAAGAGTGAGAGAAAATTGTGTGAGTGTTTCACACCAGACTTTTTGGGTTTGTTTCCTTCCTTATTGTGAAAGTCGGTTATAAATTACTGTATTGATGTAGTAAACAAGCAATTTAAAAGCCAGTTTTACAATTTTTAACAATTAATAAATATTGGGAGAAAGAACTTTATGCAGACCTACTTACAAACAGGTTCCATGCAAAAAATTCCTGTAGAATATTGAAATATGATTATGTCATCTTCTATTGTGAAGATGAGGAAGGAAAGAAATTATACCACTCAATGAGAAATTGCTTTCATCACACATATATTCATGTTCGATGAAAAGGTGAAACGTTTAAAGGCAAGGGAGATAAATAAACCTCCTCTAGCATAATCATGTAACAGATTCTGATACCCAGTCAAGAAACGTAACTCAATAATTTATGATATTTTGGGTAGCTGGACAGAGTGAATATCACAACTGAGACCAGCACCCACATCTTTAGAATTTCTTCCAACATTTCAGTGTCTAATATTGTGGAGCTTGTTTTAAATAAGTAAAAGAATCATACTCGTATTATTGTTTGTTTCTGTATATTTATTTTCACTGCATTAAGAGAAAATAGTGGGACGGTGTCAAATTTGGGAAATTTGAATTTATCATCGAAAAGTGTAAGTTTTGAGATATCTGAGCACGAAAAAAAAATATCATACAATTACAGATCATACAAGTACAACAAAGTTGACTCAAATTATGTCAATCACTTAAACACTAACAAATACAATCCCGATGACATCACGACCCCGATCAAGCTAATACATTCTGGCCACAAAGGACGACGACTTGACATAATAGAACAACTCGAAATATATAGACACAAGACACAAAACTTAATAAACGAACAGACAAAATTTGCCAGTGAACCATTATTCAAAACAATCTTCCCACAATAGCAACAGAAACGCAATTACTAGTGCAAACATTATACATGCACCAAATAGTTCTTACACAGATTTTAGTTTTAGGTTAGTTTTATATCTGCTTGTTTTATATATATATATATAAATTATGCGTGCGTATTTTGGATGATGTATGATGTAGGCGAATGTTGTATGGAATGCATAATAAACAAACTTAATTATAAAAAAACATATTTAGGTATACATGCTTGCGTGGATGGCGCATGTGAATGTTGTGTGAAAGGGTGAAATAAAAGTGGAATGCATAATTATAAAAACTTAATTATAAGAAACCATATGCATGCGCCATCATGTATAATAAACCATATATATGCTTGCGTGGATGGCACATATGAATGTTGTGTGAATGCATATTGTGTGAAATATTGACTGCAATGCATAATTATAAAAAACTTAATTATAAAAATCGCTTAATTTTAAATTATGTTAGTTTAAATCGTTATAATTTAATTTTTAATTTATTTTATATATTTTTATATTTTATTTTGACTAGTTAATTGTAAAGTAAATCTCCCTCCAACATTAGAGTTTAAAAATTAACCCCCAAGTGTTGGGAGGTTCCATTGTAAGGAAAACTGCCCTTTAACAACCCAAACATGTGTTTCCCACCCAGCTGATCATACCCCATGACCTAGTTTAAGAGTTTAGTTTTAAATATAGTTAAAAAAAAAAACACCAGTCAGTGTAAAAACTGAATTTGCTCTGTGCAAGTCTGTGTTGTCACAATGTCTGAAAAACGCATCCTGAACATGGGCGAACGCCAGAAACCGGTCGATGACCACAAAATGAAGCAGGCTACCATGGAAAATGTCTCTAAAAAAAAAATATGTTTAGCGGACAATGTTGTGTCAAAATTACTATATATTTATGTAGTATATACATAAATAATTGAAATTTCAAATTACAAATATTTAAATACACCTCATTTTGAAAAAGCAAGGAAATTTCCATTCAGGTCAAATTTAGAATATTCAATTCACATTGTTAATATTAAAATAAAATACAGAATATGAAATATATACCTGCTTCGAAAAAAAACAACATGTACCTCTAGTGTTACATATGTAAGCGCACCTAACACGACCTATCTATAAACTTACGAAACATGTTTGTGATTACAAAAAAAAAAAAAAAAAATTAAAAAAAATATGATCAACCTAATATATGCAGTTCATATAATAATGTCCCAAAAGTGAATGTCCCGAAAATAACCTATTGCGTATTTATTGAATTCTTGCATTGCATATACATTTTTATTGTGTGCTTTATTGCTAAAGTTAGTTAATGTAAGTAATTTAAGTCGAATATAGATGTATCTTTCTTTGTTTTTTTTATAGATATATTGGATCAACATTTTTTTTTTTAAATAATACAGTTTGGACAATACTGGTATTATCTTAACTTTCTATATTTTTTTTACAATATGAGTAATAGATCAGCTTATTGCAACTTCGCTACTTACATTTCCTAGTTAAATTTTGCAATTTTCATTAAACTTATTATTTGTAAAAATTATTTCTTTCTTTTTTTATTGGTTTAAATTATTATTTTCTAAATAGAAATGTTCAAATAAAAAAAACCACAGGATTATTTTTCAAACATGCCGACATTTAACTAGATTGTTATAAAAGTTTTTGTACATGAAACGAATACTTTAACTTTGAAGTCAGATAAATAAATCGTATTGCTGATTTTGTTTTGTATAATTTATATCAATGTTTACTTTGTTTAATACTTTAGTCAATTTTGTACCCAAACGTCTTTACCTTCTCATTTGCTATTTATTATAAGCTATAGCCCCCCCAAAAAAATTAAGTTTCGCGATCTTCTGAGACAATATTGTAAAAAAAAATAAGCATTAAACACAAAGGCAGTAGCTGAAGAAATTTTGTGAATCGGAAACAGAGGGATTCTTATACCGAAATACGGTAGTGTTTTGGTTTGAACGGATCAAAAGTTGGAATACTAACCTTCAAGAGAAGAGAGTTCTAGCAGGTTGTTGTTGTTGATGATGAGGAATATTTGAAGCAGAATTCTTATACGACTACTTAAGAATTATTTACCGTAGTAAGGTGCTTCAAACGCCCTAAGATGCCATCTCAGAAAACTGGACTACCGGACTTTAAGACCAACATCACCTTATTAATATTGTCAGAGCGTTTTTTTTTTTTTTTTTATTAATGGGGGTCCAAGCACTGCGACTTTTCGATCTATTGTGCTGTACTCCCTGGGTGCCGCAGGTTATTGCCCACAGCACCCGAACAGATGTCCTTTGAGCATCCGTTCTAGTAAACCTCAGGTTGAGATCCCTGAGGAATCCCAATACTCTGACAGGCTCTAGAGAGGATATATCTCTATAGGGGGGTATATCCCCCTCCTTCACCTGCTAGCTACCCAAGTTCTTGAATCTTCTCTGAGTGGCAGCCTCGCAGTCTGTTAGGAGATGTGATGGAGTTTCCTCCAACTTCCCACAGAATCTGCATGAGCTGTCACTTTTCAAACCCAGCTTCACCAGGTGTCCTCTAAGTCGGCAATGCCCCGTGAGGAAACCCGTAAGAACGCGGAGCTTGTTCTTACTCAAGCCGATGCGGCCTCCGATCTCCGTTGGTTATAATTCTCCAGCAGATCTTGGCCTGCCGCAAACCGGGGAGGGAGTACCAGAGTTTAGATCTCCTCGCCTTCTCCTCCTTCCAAGTTCCTCCAACAGAAACTGGTCGCTAGCCCCACAAAAAGGTTCCAGCCCTAAAAGCGGGTCTTGGCCAGAGCGTCGGCCATCTCATCCTCTTCAATGCCAACATGCCCCGGCACCCACCAAAGGGTAACTTGTCAGGCGTAAGACAAAGTGATGGGTTACAAGTGGACATTTTTGAATAATCAAACAAGTATAAACAGTTGATGATGATGAGGAATTGCTCGAATGTATGAAGTAAGGCTTAACTCAAAATCATGTAGCCTAGATAGGTTAGCCAATATTAATTGGGGGGGGAAAAGTCAGGCTTTGCGTTTGATGGAATATTGAAGGTGTTTTGCTTATTTTTAAGCTTATTCCAGACTGCAAAATTATAGACTAACTTTAGACTGAACAGCTGATAAAAATAATGAAGTCTTAAAAGCAAGGTATCCCATTTTAGTTAACCGAAATAAAATTATTCTACAACATAATAACTCCCGGACATCTTTCACATTTGACTTAGGTAAAATTAACAGAGTTGGCAGAAATACACTTTTTACCTTACCCTGCTTATAGCTCCGTTGTTGCACCATTTGATGCTCAAAGGACGGCACTTTGAAAAATCATAAAGCATTTCTATTAGGATGCAAGGAGTACTCCCTTAAAATGGTTTCAGAAGAGCTAGAAAATGAAGATTTATATTTTGAAAAATAAGATTTAAATATGCTGATCCTGAAGATGTTTACTGATGATTTGTAGAACTACAGTAACTTTTGTGCAGACAGAAAACGGGGTAGTTGTGCCCATTTCTCAAGGAGCCGTTTATTTTTAAAAGATTAATAAAATGGTCGGTTCATTCCTTCAGAAGAAAACATAAGTGAAGATTACATTACACAATGATGTCATGATGGTTATTATTCTGTGAATGTACGTTCACAGAACATGATTATGGTTTGCGCCAATTAAAGGTCAGGAAAAGAAGTCCATGTAAAAGTAGAAGAAACAAAAAAGACCGACAAAAAATAAACCATAATGAGTGCCATATATTCGGTGGGTTTGAATGATAGAATCTGTTTTATTGCAGTTTCAATGACAAACGCGCGGTGTTCTCTTTTCACGGCTCCTATAAAACACTGAAGTCTTAAAGTAGTAAAAAAAGCCTATATGCAAAAACTTATACAATAAAATCATGAAATTAAAACTCGTAATAGAGTATCTAAGAAGAAAAAATAGAGAGTCATTAAAGAAATAGCCTTCAGTCTTCAATGAACCAGAAGCTTCCATAACGTACATAAAAGCAAGCTAATCACCTTATATAACTTTTTGAATGAAAATGTATTCGTTTTAAGAAACCACTTTAAGAATATTAACAAAACGTAATAAAATTTTAGAATGTTTGAGAAAAATAAATAAATGATTTATAAATTGTAGTAATAAATGACCTTGAACAGAACTAAAGCAGAACTAATGAAAGCAAATAAATAATAGACTCAGTTAATATCTATGTGTTTTCGTGACGCACAAAAAATATGCTTGAATAAACATTATAAATAAAAAAAAAGTAAATGAAAAAAGAAACTAAAACTAATAATAGATGATCAGAGACCATGAATAAATATGTTAGAAATATATTCAGAAAATTATTAAACATTCAAAAATCTGGTGTGAAACAATCACACGACATTCTATTATTTAATTATACTATTAATTATACGTATAATTGACAGATAATTTTCAAACTTGGAATTTTTACTAAATAAACTTTTAAAGGAAATGTGACCTTGTATAGATAGCTGCCTTACAATCCAAAAAGAATAATTTATATGGAAAATTGCTTCAAATAGAAGTAACAGATCTATTAATGTACATCTAATTAGATGTAGATATATACATAGTGTAACTAGATGTACGTGTAAATAGTGGACTAAGTTAATGAAATCCTTTGTGCCTTTATCAAGAAAAATCGAGGAAATCTGAAAAAAAAAAAAACGCTCAATAAAGCCGGACTCGCTTTCGGGCGATTTTCTTCAACTTCGAGTTTTGGCTACAATTTTAATTCTTATTAATTAAAGCCTAAAAAATAATCCTACACTACATCAATCTTAAAATGAATTTCCTCCTTAACATATTTCAACAATCTTATAAGTAATGATGCTAAATTTAAGTAGCATGATGTACAAGTATCTATCTATGTACAAGTTCAAAGAAAATCATTGGAGCCTATTCAAAAAAAAAATGGAATAATCTATAAGAATGTGGTATTTTTGCTGGAACAAAACCATATTGTACGGGTTTTCACGTGGGCACTTAAACGAAATTTAAGTTTGAAATTCCTGCGGTTTTCTTTTTTTTAGTTTTATGGTACATAATATACACATGTACATACATATATCAATTTCATGAAGTCACTATTTCGTAAAAACTCTATTTCATATATTTGATATATGTTTCGTCTCTACTCATCAGTGAGATGAAAAAATAAAATGTTACAGAATGTAATGCGATCGAATTAGTGAACTAATTACTCCTCATCACAAGTTCATTGCAATTATCCCTCAAGCTCATGGAGGGACAAACTAAGGAGAGCATCTAGGAACTGGAAGGAGAAATTAAAGAGAGTAGGGGCTAGTCCAGCCGCCTGTATAAAAATAGAGTCTGAATCTCACTAGTGAGGGGGTAGTCTGGTTGGGGGGTTTGAAAAACGTAATAACACATACTGACCCTCTCCCACCCGAGGTGGTAGGGGAATTGAAACTATCATATGACAGATAACGTTGTCTATAATGTATCGCACTCAACAAATTTATTTGTGATAATAAATTTGTCGTAAATATATATTTAATTTATTTATATTTATTTAAGAATAACGAATGAATGAATGATGTATATTTCATATTATGTACAAATTACAAGAAAAGAAATTTACATTCAACATTTTAATAATAAGGTTACAATGTCGAATAGTCTAGTTTATAAATAATTATTCGGGAAATAGAATAACCATAATAAACCTAGTGCAACCATAGTTTTAGAAAAAGAATACAACATGATAAACAATAAACAGAACATAAAAAATAAGGACGTGCACGAAGAAATAGACAAAATAAAAGTACAAATTTGGAATAATTCGAAATATAGATATATAATTAAACTGAACACTTTACTTTCACTCATTTTTTTTTTAATATTAATTGTTATAATTAAACTCCGATATTAATTTCTTTTTTTAATTTAAGGCGCGTCAACATCTATGGTCATTGGCGCCCGGAGCCTTCTCAGTGCACAGCCGGCCTCCGGGCAGTGTTCTCTCGTTACAGACAACACTGTCCATCACCGGACAGTGAGCTGTAGAGGCTCCTAGGAAGAAAAAATTTAAGGATAGCACAGCTGGACTGGAACCCGGGTTCTCCGCGTGGGGGTCCGGTACACTAACCACTTAGCTATTCCCTTCCGTGTGGAGCTTGTTGTTACAAATTTCAGTTAACATTTTTTAATTGCTGTACGTTGCATTCAAGATTGCTGAATTTGTTGTCTCATTTATTTCTACTAATTATATATTTTTTTTGAGATTTTCCAAAATGAAGTAACATTAAAAAAATTCAAATACTATTAAAATGCGCCGCGTGCCCTTCGGTGGGACTTGTTGTTATATGCGAAGGGTAAGTTGTTGCAATGTATAAAATACATGATTGGATGTTTATTTTAAGAAAATAGAACTGAAATATGTTCAATAAACAAATTTTCAGATCGTTATTTTAATAATAATAGCAGCTTGATTATGATCTAAACATGGATTATTACAAAGTTAAATGCTTGAACATTCATTCTCTTTCTATTCACTGTCACTACCCATCTCTATGTCCGAGTTACAATTGTGGCAAATATACGAGTGTTTGTCGTATCTAGGGTCATTTTTAACACATTTTGAATGGATCCATCTTTTGCACTGCATGCATTCAACCAAATTTTCTCCACCTTTTGACTGCGACCATGGTTTTATACATTTCAGACACAGCCAGGCCTCATGTTCTTCGCCGGAACTGATGATGGCAAAATTATTTTTTTGATTCTTGTTCGTAGCTTTGGAGACACAGATTTTCTTTTTGTTGGAATTGCCAACTTTCTCGTTTTTGGCTTCTTTTCTTTTAAGATCTACAGTGGGGCAAGTTGTTACACTGTAACAACATGCTCCAATTAAATGTAACAACTAACCCCAATGACGTTATTTCATAATTAATCCGTCAAAGAATACTAGCGCAACCACATTGGATTGAAATTATTGTTAAGGATGTATGAATGAACAACAGAAGTATGAAAGTCTTACCTTTAGTGGTTTTCAGTTCACAACTTCAGTTTCAAGAATAAAATATAGCTTTCACAATGATATTTCGAGGAAAGGCACATATTGCCGCTTATATGCAACAGAAACTTAGCAGGAATTGGTTATGTAATGACATGGCAAAGTCATTGACATCGGCAAAGTACACCAAAGAAATAATAATTTACAACTAGTGGTTCCAGCCAGCTGCTATCTAACGAAGGGAGGCAGTAATAAAAGTATAACCAGCAACCGGCCGCCGGCTTCAAGACAGCCGCGGCCAAACAAACGATTAAACAAAGCTTTTTCATCAATACTGTACATCAAAAAGCAAGCACCGAATAAGGTCAGCAAACTGCGAAGGTCGCACATGGTCGCACACTAGGACAAATGTCTTGGTGTGAGTGTGGCCAACACCAATATATAAACTCTATGATATACGACGAAATCATTATTATATCGCCAACGGCCAAACGAGCACGTCTATATACCCAAGCGGCAATTTACAGTTATATTCAAAATTCAAACTTATCTTTCTTTAGTAGTGCATCTTAGTTAGTTATTTTATCATTCTAATTTATCTTCTATTTATTACTAAGTATTTTATTATAATTATTAGTTACCATTTCTAACGTTCAATTATAGTTATTTTTATATAAACCGTTTAATTATTCGAGCACTAACTTCCCAAAATCTCTCAACTAACTTCCGCCCTCTTCAAGACATCTGCTACTCCAGGAATCACACACAACAAACGATTCGATTACAGTTACAACAAACAGCACCCGCATATCTCTCAACTTTGACCACTTAGGAAGTGCTTCTATCAGCCGATTTTTTAAAAATTACACTGTAACGACATGCCCGTGTAACAACGAGCCCTACCATCCCCTACTGTTATTACCGTTAATGTATTTATTAATTTATTAGTATTTTCTATAGATATATATATAATGGAGTTGATGAGGAGAGAAATTAGGTTTGATTAATTAGACGAGATATGAAGACACTGTTATAATTTAGCTATAAGTTTACACAAACTGCTCTGGACTTGTAATGATTTTAATAGAATAAAAGGTGAGAGTAGAGTTATGACACGATGCGATGTATATGGTTGAATCTGATAGATACATAGATAGATATCCTTTTTAGGTAGATTCTCACTGGCATATACACAGGTTCTCCCACTCTAGCCTGCTTAAGTCAGAGAGTACCAAAGAGGGTCTGTTTTGTCTCACTTAATTCTCTTTCTTACCATTACATATATATAATGTAATAACTTCCAAGAGAACGACCCCCATTAAAAAGGGGAAGGTTACCTTCAAAATGATGGTAGAAAATTAGGTTGAAGTTAATGAAAATATAACACTGGTGCCAGAATGAGATTACTCACCTCTCTACATCACCCTTTCCACATTGAAATCTTGAGCAATCACTGATCTGGGAAGTTCTAAGGAGGATATATCTTGCGCCAACACCTGGTAACTTACCCAGGTTTACAAAAATCTTCTTTGGATGATAGTGTCGTAGTCCATTAGATAGTGTAAAAGAGTCTCTTCCATCTCCCCACATCAAAATGTGTATTTCTGGTGAAATTTTTTTACGATTACATTACTTCCTGTTACTAGGAGTAAGAGTAAGTAAACAACAACAAAATTCAGGTAAATTAAAGACATCATGAGGTGGAAAATAATTTTGCAAATTTTACAAAATCGCAATACGCGTCTTCTTATGTTAGTAAGAGTAAGTAAACGAAAACAAAATCCATACCTAAAAGAAAAGCCATATTTACTTTTGTTACTTGACAAATCAAAATTAGTATGAGTTGAGTTTGTAACAAGTGTAACGATTTGGTTAAACTTTAAACACCGGTTAGATTATATCACTAGTAAATTACTTAGATTACAACATACCCACCACAAAATATAGCACTTCAAAACTACAGTACAAAGTATAATTACATTCTTCTTTCTTTTTTTCTCGTCTTGTCGTGAGAGATTACTACATGGCCATCTTATTTGGCTAACTAATATTTGCTAGTCCATAATTACTAAATTGCTTATACTTGTACAAACTTGTATGTGAATTTTGCGACACTAAAACTGTAATTACATTATACTTTATTTTTTTTTTAGGTTAATTATAAATAAAACTATTTTACTCTCTGTAACGGCTGTTAGAGGAAGTATTGTAATCGTGTCAAATTTTTGAATTCGCGTTTTCACCAGATATATCCGTTTGGGGTCCCCTGAGTCCAAAAAATGTGGCTTTTAACCATTGACACTGTTTGTGTGTTTGTGTATGAATCAATGAATGAATTAATGAAAAAAATAAACTTTATTCGGGTATTCTGCCATTTAAGAATAAACAATAGTGTTACAGCTAAGCCATACAGCTCCAACGATTTTCTTTAAACCAATTATGTGAAATGTTGTTAGTAGTACGAGCGGTTTTGTAAAGGTCTTGTGTGTATGTTTAAGATAGAGATAGATGTATTAGAAATAGAGAATAAAAAAACCACTTTTATAAATAATTTAACTATATATTAAATTAGTAAATTTACAGGGATAAATTATTAATTTTGAATCTTGAATTAACTTATGAATGTGTAATAGCAAGCAGAGAGAAGACAGGCCCTCTCTGGTACTCTCTGACTTAAGCAGGCTAGAGTGGGAGAACCTGTGTGTATAAGCCAGTGGGAATCTATCTAGATATATCAGATTCAACCATACATCGCATCGTGTCATATCTCTACTCCCACCTTTTATTCTATCAGTTTCATTATAAAGTCCAGTGCAGTTAGTGTAAACTTATAGCTACATTATAACAGTGTCTTCATATCACGTTCATTCAATCAAACGTAATTTCTCTCCTCAACAACTCCATTATAAATGCAAGGAAACAAATAACCAGTAGGCTATATTATTTGCCACTCAAATGTTAACACTTAAACTGGCACATGAATTTAAGAGAGTGATTCCTGATACAAATGTTTTGTTCAATGTCTAATTCTGTTTTAAAGCAGAATTTAAACTCATTAAAGAATGCACTGCTCTACCAGGAGATTTTTTTCCCCCTACAAAACAGTTGGCCAAGTGGCATTGTCTTACCCTAACGGATTCATGTCCTTTTGTCTCTTCAATAGCACTGACCTTAATTTAATAGTACCTGACTCTTTCACCTTCACTAAAATACACTATTTGAAGTAGCTAAAAATTCACTATTTTATTTTCCAAAATTATTTCACTTAAAATATTGTCAAAATTCACTAAACTATTTTTTTCCAAATTTATTTTTCCCAATTACTACTTCCACTAGATATGTAATCTACACACATACAAAGTACTATAACTTTTATTTGAAACATTTTTCCGGATAAACTCGTTTAAAGGTTTTTTTTTGGGTGGAGGGAGGGGTAAGGTTCTGTTTTCCACTACTAAATTGCTATCGTAGTTGATTATACAATTCTATCATCTAAACAATATTAATTAGAAATAAATAGATCAATAAAATTATTAAACTGCAAGTGCGTTTTTACTGAATAGTTTTTTTTTTTTCAGTTTTCGCGTGATTTTCTCCATTAAAAAAAACACCGACGAATTTCATTAAATTTGATATATCAACTATAAAATTTTTTTCACTAGAAATACATATGTTTGACATTCTCTAGGGTAGGGATTTTATTCTAATTAATATTAATTAAATGATAAAATTATATAATAAAAGGAAATAGCCCTATATAAAAAAACAAGCCCCCACTCTTACCACGTAAACTATCAGAAATGAATTTTCCCAGAGAAATGTAAGAAATACAAATTATAGCTCTTTGTTAAAGAGAATGTTGTAGCCATTTTCGAGAATATCGCAAAAAAGTGGTACTTCCGGCTGAGGAATTTTGACAGATAACTTATTGTCGCATCCCATGGTGGGTGATTAATAATCATTCAACGATTTTTTTCGTTTTTGAGCTATGCTGTTCTCGTAAATACACACACATACAGAGATTACTTTCTAAAAACCATTGTTTTTTTTTTGGACTCAGGGGACCTCAAATATTTCTGGAAAAAATTTAATTTTGAAAATTTGGTGTGAAACACACACATACTCTTTTACTCCAGTTCTCAAAATTATAATTGACAAATGATACAGTATGTGTATGAAATATAACGAAATTCGTCGAAAACTGTTCAGTAAAAGAGCACTTCCGGTTAACTAATTTCTTTTAAACTCGAAATTTTAGCCATCTATTTATTTCTAATTAATTCTGTTTGTATGATAGAATTGTATAATCAACTATGATAGCACTTTAGAGAAAAACATAACACCACCCCCTCCTCCAAAAGTGCCCTTAAATGAATTTTCCCAGAGAAATGTTTTACATAAAAGATGTAGATCATTGTATGTTTAATTTATATACTATGTTTCAAGAAAATCGTCAGAGCCATTTTGGAGAAAATCGCGAAAAAGTGGAAAAATCATTTAGTAAAGTGGTAATTGTAAACGCACTTCTGGTTATCCAATTTTTTTTAAAACTCGGAATTTCAACAAAATATTTAATTCTAATTAACATTATTTAGATGATGGAATTGTTTAATAAACTGAAATAGTCCTTTAGATGGAAACCTAACACCAACCTTCCCCCATAACTGCCTTTAAATGAATTTTCCCAGAGAAATGTTTCAAATAAAAGTTGTAGCATCTTTGAATGTGTAGTTGATAAAACAAGTTTCAAGAAAATCGTCGTAGCCATTTTCGAGGAAAAACGCAAAAAAGTAAAGTGATACTTGCGGTTGAGGAATTTTGACAGATGACCCACTGTCAGATGCCATGATGATACCTAAACGGAATATCTAGTTTCAAATTGTGGGTAGTAAAAGTATGTCTGTTTGTGTGTTTGAGAATGAAAGGTGAGTGTATGCGATTAGAATTAAGTATTACGGGATTGGTTGGATTATGGAGTACACCAATCCATTTGTACATAGTATGTATATATTTCTGTATATAGTGTAAATATATTTTAGGTCTAATATATTAGGTTAAGTATATAGGGGTGCGAAGAATATCGAGTACTCCACCCCACCGTATGAATGTTGGTCTGGTTGTTAGTATGAATGAGTCGCGTTACGTTTTAGAGCTAATCGTGCGAATGTATTTATTGGCGTGTTTGTATTTATATGCGTGAATGAATTAGGTTAGATCCGTGAATGAATGTTTGAGACAATAAGTATGTAGTAGTCAGTTCTATAACGCATAAGCATACATGGCTGAATGATAACATGTCGATGCCAAAAAAAAAAAAAAAAAAATCTAGTTTCAACTTTCTAAGATTTTCGTTTTTGAGCTATGCTGTTTACATACAGATATATATATACACACACACACACACACACACACACACACACACGCACACATAGACCCTTTGCTAAAAACCACTTTTTTGGACTCAGGGGACCTCAAAACGGATGTTTCCGGTGAAACTCAATATCGAAAATTTGACACGATTACAATACTTCCTCTTACTAGGAGTAAGAGAAAGTAAAAAATGGAAATCCTAATCAAAATAAGTTTTATTGAATGTTTTATATTGAGCAAACTTTAGAATAATAAACGTTTTATATTACAGATAAAATTACGAACTCATTTTGTTTAATGCACTATAGGTAACGTATATTAAATTTGCATATGATTGCATAAATCATATGATTACAATATAATGTGACATTTGTAAACATTACACTTACTTACATACTAATCTTGAAGAGAAAATGAAGTTTCTCTTAGTGTTAATAATAATCTGTGCCACTATAATTGCCATTTATTGCGCTCCCTGTCCTACTGGTGAGTAATGAATTTTTAATTGAGCATCTTACACAGGTTTATTTATTAGGCATTATTATTACCTAATTTTGAGTTTTGGAAAAACTTCTTTTCTACAAAATTAGAGAAACACTGTTCTATTTTCAGTTATTTAAGAATTATGAATCTTTCTACTTCCTGTTATAGTTTTGTTTTCCCAGATTTTTAAGATTTTTAATTTTATATTACGTATTTGAAATTTATGATTGCTTCTTACTTTCTCTTACTCCTAGTAAGAAGAAGTATCGTAATCGTGTGAAATTTTCGATATCGAGTTTTCACCGGAAATATCTGTTTTGAGGTCCCTTGAGTCCAAAAAAGTGGTTTTTAACAAATTGTGTTTGTGTGTGTGTGTGTGTGTGTGCGCGTGGGTATGTATGTACGTGAACAGCATAGCTCAGAAACGAAAAACCGTAGGAAGTTGAAACTTGATATTCCGTTTAGGTATCACCATGGGATCTGACAGTATGTTATCTGTCAAAATTCCACAACCGGAAGTTCCACTTTACTAGTCGTTTTTTTTTACTTTTTTGCGATTTTCTCAAAAATGGCTCCGACGATTTTCTTCAAACTTGATATATCAACTACACATACAAAGAGCTACAACTTTTATTTGAAATATTTCTCTGGAAAAATTCATTCAAGGGCACTTTTGAGGAGGGGAGTGGGGTTAGGTTTTCATCTAAAGTGCTATTTCCCAGTTTATTGGGCAATTCGCTCATCTGGATAATGTTAATTAGAATTAAATAAATTATTGAAATTCCAAGTTTGACATAAATTGCATAACCGGAAGTGCGTTTACTTTACCACTTTACTAAATTTTTTTTTTTCACTTTTTCGCGATTTTCTCAAAAATGGTTTGGATGATTTTCTTGAAACTTCTTATATAAAGTACGCTTACAAAGATCTAGGAACATTCATTTAAGGGCATTGTTGGGGAAAGGTGGGGTTATGTTTTTCGTTAATGTGCTATCATAGTTGATTATACAATTCTATCATCCAAACAAAATTAATTAGAAATAAATAGATGGCCAAAATTCCAAGTTTTGGAAAGTGCGCTTTTACTGAACAGTTTTTTCAGTTTTCGACAAATTTCATTAAATTTGGCACACTAACTATAACATTTGTCAATTATAATTTTGAGAACTGGAGTAAGAGAAAGTTGTGTGAATGTTTCACACCAGATTTTTTTTATTATGTGAACGGTATATATTGCGAAAAAAATGCATAATTACAAGACGGAAAAATATGAAAAAAAGTGTGGGGTAGCGATTCTATACATTAGCCCTCCAACTTTTATATGAAATATTTTTGCAGGAATTTTCATTTTAGAGAGGTTTTGGGGAGGGCTGACGTTATGATATACAGTTACCGCTCATGGTCACCAGGTTGGTGGCACAGCTACCCTTATACGTAATTCATTGTCCCATTTTCTTAATGCCTCCTAACTCTTTCAACTTTCTTTAATCCAGTGCAATTTCCTTGCAATGCCATCCTTTTCATTATACCCTAGCAGCTGTATGTTGCCTCCCCCCCCCCATACTAAACCAACATCACTCTTCCAATCGCTCGATCCAAACTTTATTTGCAGTGGTGACTATAATGCAAAAGACCCTTACTCAGTCGTGTCTCCAACCCATGCGGTATACAACATGATATCTTATCTCTAAACAATGATGCCTTTCTTTCTCCCTCAAAAAACGACATACTGGCATTCTTCCTTATCTAAACGCTCTGACCTGCTCGACTTCTTCATTTGCAGCATCTCCACATTACATACCCCTTAAATGACATTTCTTCTGAACATAGCCCTGTCCTACTAGTATTAGATTTCTCCTCTATACCAAAACATTGGAAATTCACTTATTACTGAACCTGTTGATTGGGACCTATTCAGAAGCATACTTGGGCAGAAATATGACTTAAAAGTATCTATAAAGACATCCTATCTAATAGACGATAATGTATACGATACGAACTCAATACAACCAAAGCATTTGGACGTCAACCACAAAAACAAATCTATTGAGCTCGATATTATTTACCCAACAGAATGCTACGAACTTCAGTCTATTTGCATAATAATTCAAATTTTGCAAAATTATAGCAAAACATAACTTCCAGGAAGTATGCAGGCCAGGATTTCAATAAATAAAATTCTTCAAGTTTCTCATTCACATTTATTCTTCTTGCCTCCATCTGCAAGAATATTAAACATTTACATTATATACGACCACTAAACATAAAATCTATAATATGTTCTAACTCTACAAGTTACATGGCTTGATAATGCTATGTAACTTGTAGAGTTACAAACATCATATGAGTACCATCCATTATTGTATTACTTTTTTACTCGCCATTAAACGGCATTACGTATAACATAGTGGTGGCCTATTAATATTTAATTTCTTATAGAATTTACCAAACCTATTAGAATCATTTAAAATATTAGGGGCATCAATCGTATTAGCCTTCGGATTCCATTTAATTTGAAATTTTGTGCGAGGCGTAATAAACCTCTTCTTATATAAATTGGTCGAACTATATCCCATATCTGACGTCTTCGGAATGTTATAATATGTCTTCAGAATATCATTCTTAGTATTACCATTATTATAACAATAATCCAATACTTTTGGTCCAGTCGCAGAAAAATCATTAACATCAATATCATCAGGAAAATGATAGTCTGCCGCATTAAGATTCTCTTTATTATACTTGCTATTATAGTATCCACCCATGTTTATCCCACTCACTCTTAGATTGACCAGTATTTAAAATGCCTAACGTGATGAACGTCAAAAGAATCAATTATGCAAAGTACGCTCAATAGTTTAACCTTACCATACAATTTACAATCAGCTTTTATTAAAATCTGTATCATTATCACCAGTCATACATAACCGAATTTAACCATTTAAAAAGATGATGACGCAGAACAATAACTTTCATGTAATTTAGTATCTCGACGCAGACGAACGAAGCGGGAACGATAGTATCTCCGAACTAACCGGGACGATGCTACGAATACGGCATCAGTAATAGTAATAAACGGGTCTTCATATTTATACCCTGATAAAAAGGAGAATCGGCATGAATTACTACTGCACGATTTAAAAACTCGAAAGAATCGGGTGATCTATGATTAGAAACTATAATAATAGGCAATTTATTTTGATATTTTCTATTGTCGCAGTACTTTCTATTAATAGTTATAATATCACCAGCTAACAAATTTTAAAAAGAATCTAAATCCCAATTTATTATGTTGAATTCCTCTAGCAATATTAATTTATGGCATTCTAGCAACATATCAAATGGATATGAAATTTTACAAGACGGTTCATAAAACACCAATGAATACAATCCCCTAATTAAACTATTAATAACTGCACTTTTCCCGACATTAGAATCACCATATAAATAAATATAAATGTTTCTTTTGATAATAATAAGAAATGGTAACAAACGTATCATACCAATCTTATACCTTTATACACCATTCATAATCAACTCGAATATTAGGATATATATACAGGGTTTCCCAAGGTATATGGATAACGACTTTTTTTCGGAAACTAAGATAGCTAGAAAAAAACTAAAACATATATGTCCCCGTAGTTTTTTGTTAGAAATCCAAATTTAATTTGCAAATTTGTTTTGGTGCTTCGAGAAACGAGATACAAGCACCAATTTCATTTTTTCAAATAAGGAGGTGTAGTTTTTATTTAAGAAATAGATTCCTCTATTTTTTTGTAAGAAAAATTTACTTGAACGGTTTTTTTTTCTTTGAGCGATATTTTACAAGTTACCAATGAAAACATGATTCCTATAAGAAATTTCAAAATGATATTATAACGGTTTTTTTATTGAATAAGAAGAAAAGTACTATTTTATATTAGTTTTCCAAGTATTTATAGGCTGCTTTAAAGGATTTACATGAAAATTGTAAATTTAATAACCTGATACGAAATTGTATTTTAATATAATTTACATTATTCTTTTTATATTTTATATAAACTATCCAACGTTTCAACACATACGCGTGTTATCATCAGGGGTTTTTACATATTTAATCTGAAATACAAAATGAGATTAAAAACTAACAAGGTAAGCATTTTACCTATAGTAATACTGGAAGCTTGCCATATTGCACTAAAGTTAGAAAACGTTGTAAATGATAGAAAAGAGTGTAGCCAAATCAAATTTTATTTAAATACTATAAATAATTTAAAAGTACACCTTAAGAAAAATTAGCAAAACATATAACCTGGTGCTAAATAACCATCTCATATATAAGATAACAATAATGGTAAATAATTGAAAGAAATTCACTATAATTAAAAAAATTTTTGTTTTAAAAAATAAAACCAACTCATAATATATATACATAATTATTATAACTTATAATAATCTAAACATAAAATTTAAAAATAATATAATAATAAAAAATCATACTTAAATTGAAATACGTTTAATCTGCTACACAGTAAAAAACATATGGCAAACTACGTCACAACGAAACCAGCAATTGAAATAAATTCAGTCCAGCCAGTAAGTCTATTAATAATTTAATAATTTTCTAATAAGTTAAAAAACGTACTAAATAATTAGCTAATTTAAACAAATTAATTTTCAATTACAGAACCACGAAAATTTAAACAAAAATTCAGCAGCAAATGAGTTAAAAATAATATATAACCACATGGACTAAAAGCTTTAGAAATTTAAAATCTTAACAAATAATATAAAACAGTAACAACCAGATATCAAGAGCTAAATAAATACATAATACCGACAAGTAACGTATGTTACACATTAATAATAATTTACAAAAAAATTGTTAATAACTGACGCTTTAAAAGCAAAATGGACACTCATGATACTGGATTCCAATATAATATTAAAATCATAATATAACTAAGGTTGGTATAATTGTGGACAATAAAAATAAAATTTGTGTAAAAATGCTTACCTTGTTAGTTTTAAATCTCATTTTGTATTTCAGATTAAATATGTAATCTGATGATAACACGCGTATGTGTTGAAACGTTGGGTAGTTTATATAAAACATAAAAAGAATAATGGAAATTATATTAAAATATAATTTTGTATCAGGCTGGCAAAGGTTCATTAAATTTACAATTTTCATATAAGTACTATTTCATTATAAATTTTACTTCTAATTAATTAAAGATCTTGCTCGAACTGGTCCCCACCATTAGAGATGCATACACATGCTTTTTCCTGCCAATTGTACCTTACGACCAAAGAAATACATAATAAAAAAGTACTTTTCTTCTTATTCAATCAAAACACCGTTATAATACCATTTGAAATTTCTTATAGGAATCAGGTTTTCATTCATAACTTGTAAAATATCGCTCAAAGAAAAAAAAACCATTCAAGTAAATTTTTCTCACAAGAAAGAGGAATCTATTCTTAAAAAAACCACCCCCCCTTTGAAAAATGAAGTGGTGCCTGTATCTCGCTCTGAAGCACCAAAACAAATTTGCAAAATTAAATTTGGTTTTCTAACAAAAAAACTACAGGGACACGTATTTTTTAGTTTTTTTTTCTAGCTATCTTAGTTTCCGAGAAAAAGTCATTATCCATATAACTTGGGACACCCTGTATAACTAGAAACCAACTTTAATTTTTGAGCATACTTCTTTAAACTTATTAATTAAAAATTTATAATTATTACGATATTCAACCACAAAGGGATGACAAAAATTGAAACTGCATAAAATAATAGAAACACTGTTTACGCATTGACAATAAAGACACTTTACAATGATAGGAACAATTTTCATCATCCTTTGTTATATATTTAAGAACACTTTTCTCCGATCTAACAGACTAATAATAACTATAGAATAATTCGAATCTATTCTAATTGTATAGTCCAATGCCTACAATCTTCCCCTGCACATATGCATATGCACTTATATAAACTATAAAATCTAATTTAATTGTAACAATAGTTTCAGGAGATGATGAATCATCTAGAAAATTTGGTTCGTCATGTGCATTTTATCCCTTTATTGGACATACAGTTTCACCAGATTCAGTTGATATTGAATCAAGCAATTCAGCAAATCAAGCAAGTCAATCACATTTATCCGGGCAGTCATATAGTCATCAGAATCCTCTAATCAAGAATCCGGCTAATCAGATTATTGAACAGAATCCAGTACATCAGATGCATCTAGCCAATTGTTAATCATTAACAGTGAATCGTCATAAAATCATTTATAAAAGAAGGTGATGAATCTGTGATTTTTTTTTTGGGAAATGATTCAAATCCATTTCTGGCATCTAATTCTGATATATTAGATAATGTATTTTAAGATCAATATATTTTCAACAGGCTGATATGGACTTGTTCTCTTTGTAGATTTATGCACATTAACTTTATGTTAATAAAATAATAATTAAGTTCATTTTTTAATTAATCCTAATATAATCATGCATATAGTTACAGCAATAGGGAAAGGAACAGCTAAGTGGTTAGCGTATTGGACTCCCACGTAGAGGACCCGGGTTCGGGTCCAGCTGTGCTACCCTTAGATTTTGTCTTCCTAAGAACCTCTACAGCTCACTGTCCGATGATGGACAATGTTATCTGTAACGAGAGAACACTGTCCGGAGGCCGGCAGTACACTGAGAAGGCCTTGAGCGCTAATGACCATAGATGTTGACGCGCCTTAAATAAAAAAAATAAAAAGTTTCAGTAATTTTTTTGTAATACTTTTATCTTAAAGTTTATCAAGCAGATAAATGGTCCCAACATTTATGTTTATCCTAATCTCCCAGGGCTACCTAGGAAAAACTGTCTCCTTTCAAAATAGATTATCAAAGGAAATTCAGAGAAGTACTGCCCTGTCCTGAAAAAAATTCTGGTCTCTTTTTGAACAATTTTGCAATGCTAAAATAAAACATCAGAGACATTTTCCGTGGTAGCCTGCTTATTGTTGTGGTCATCTGACCTGTTTGTTCGTTGCTCCTCTTCAGGTGCTCGTTATTTCAGACAGTGTGACAACGCAGACTCGCACAGAGCAAATTCAGTTTATAGACAGAGCTCTGTGCAAGTCTGTGTTATCACACTGTCTGACAAACGCATCTTGAAGATGGGCGAACGCCCGTAACCGGTCGATGATCACAAAATGAAGCAGGCTACCACGGAAAATGTCTCTGATGCTTCCAGCTGTGCGATGCACCAAAACAGCTAAAATAAAAACTGAGTGGGAAGAAGACAAGCTTCAACACCAGCATTCTCCCTGCATTGACACATATGTCATCATCCATAGATGTCAAACATGGTCGGTCACCCACGAAAGCACAGAAAAGAAAAATAGAAGTTTGGCAAAGGAGCATGGAACGAAGTATGCTGAATGTGAAAAGAAATGACAGAATCAGAAATGAGACTATTAGAGGCGGCAACTTCAGTGAGGGATGCGGCGAGATTTGCTAAGAAGTTAAAGTGGGAATGGGCTGGTCACGAAGCTAGAAGGGACCAAACCATCGGTGGACCAAAAATTTTTAACAGAATGGACACTTTTAGGTAGGAAGCGCAACAAAGGTAGACAATTAAAGAGGTGGTCAGATTAAATTAAGTTGGAAGAAGGCAGATGGAAGCGAGGGCATTGAACTCCCAGTTGGTCACCGAATTTGACTATAACTCCTTTCAGGGAAGGCCTACATATTTTGCATACTAATTTAGAAGAAGTGGAAGAAAAGAAGATGACAAAACAAAACATTTTGTGTTTGTGAATAGTGATTTTCATTGTGATTGTAAGGGTGTTGTGAGGAGATGCTTGGTTGTTTGATTTGATGAATGATAAACACCTTAAGATGGTTAAGATATGTAATTGATATAAATATATATGGCTGACTGCCAAGGACTTTACACTATAGAGTTAAGAACTACTGAACTGACAGACTGACGTGGCTAAATGATATATACGGAGAGATGAGAGTTATAATAACGGAGTGATATCTGATTTGTGAATCAACTGAATTCTATCTGAATGATCTCTGATTGCCTATCTCTCATATATATATATACATTGGCCGAGCCTCTCCTCTCTTTGCGAGAGGGGCTGTTTCTCTCCGCTAGAGTGGATAAAGTGGTGGGGGTTCACTACCCCTACATGATCAATATTTTTTCGTAATTTTATTTTTTTCTGAAGTTATTTTGTTTTTTGTAGTGCAAGGTATGTAAATAAAGGCTATTATTATTATTATTATTATTATTATTATTATTATTATTATTATTATTATTATTACAAACTCCCAGGACAATTATTCATACTTGTCTAGAAATAAGTAAACGTAAGATTCAATTTAGGCCCAACTTACAATTTAAGTTATAAAATTATTATTAGATAGATCCTAATCAAATTTGCCAACATTAAACATATTACTAAGTTAAATAAATATAAAGGTATCATAACAAAATTTCCGAAACTTGACCCATTTTTGGGCCGGACGAACTAAACATTGTAAAGATGCGATTTTTCAAGAAAATTTCTTGATTAAAATTGTATTAATTGGAGTCAGAGAAAGTCGTGTATGAGTGTTTCACAACCAGATTTTTGTCATTACAAAATTGTTTCTCTTAAATATGTTTATCCAGATTAAGGTGGATAATTTTTTATGAGTTAATTTAATAGTAAAATTCTATGATCCATTATTCATTACATTTTCCCCTCTAGAATTTGGTTTGTTACTTAATACTGTAAGTAATACTACAATATGTAACCAACCGATTGACCTCTGCCTAGATAAATATACGTAATATGTAAAGAAAGTTAAGCATCTTTTGTTTTTATAATCCTAGCTTTTACTTAGAGGCACGACCTTCTCATTATATATCAAGTTTTATTAACATTATGTCAAGCGTGAACAATTTCATATATATATATATATATTATTTATATGTATATCTTTTATTTAATACATGGAAATCAATTTATAGCATCGATTATTTTAGATATGGATGGAAGGGTCAGGGCACATTTAAATAATAATGTACTTACGACATGTACTTTCGAAATTAATTTGGTATTTTTGTGTAATTCATTTCTTGTTTTTTTTTTTTTTAAACAAACTTATCTAGTTATTACGATTCAATAAAGTTGCACTTCCTAGGTTAGTGAATATCAAGTCTGAGCTTTCTGCAACTTTTCGTTTTTTAGATATTCTGTTAAAACACACATACACACAAACGCAGACCATTCGCTAAAAGCAGTTGTATTCAGAGGCTCCAAATATATATATATATATATATATATATATATATCCGGCGAAAACTCAACTCCAAAAATCTGGCACGATCGCAATACTTCCTCTTACTAGGAGGAGTAAAATGTCCAGAGTTCCTCTTGACAATTACCCTCATAACTGCCTGTCCATTCGAGAACAGCTTTCAAAATTATTACTGGCAGATAGCAACAGGAGAATAGCTCTCGAGAGTTTATGTAGGAAGGCATTTTCAGCGTCGTGTCCACTAGGCAAACCTGAGAGTGATTGCGTAAATTGAAACATTGAAATTTTGAAGTTCGGGCATGGATACCGCAAAAGCTTGCGGCCGTAATTGTAGTGATGTGATGGCATATCACAAGTCAAATTAGTTCCCTGCTGCCCGCAAGGAACGCCAAGCTCGTATAAAAGGAAACGAAGCCAACTAAGGGTTGGGAATGAAGCGCCGTCCTACTTCCCCTACCACAGGGTCTAAATTGAATGAAAAAGGGACAGTGGAGACCCCCATGGGGGCCATCTATCACCATCTTCAAGAGCAAAGACACCTTCCGTGCGATCAGCCAAACACAAACATCGAGTCTACACATCAGCACTTGCCTATCTCTCAGTCTCTCATTGAGTTTCTCTCCCTGTCTCTTAATATCATAAGACAAGTCCTTAGAATCATAAGTGTATATATATATTAATTATAGTGCAGTAGTAATAGTATTTAGATATTAATTTCAAACCCCCTGAAACTCCTATCACAGTGAACTTAAAAAGGAAAGACAAACGGAAAATAACACGAAGAAATTTTTGGATTAAACAATGGGTTCAACGGGGATCTACATTGGGTGCGTGTTGGACGCTTACAAGAGAATTGCAAATTGAGGTTCAACAAATAATAGATGTAGTGCGATGGACCAGTAGCTGGGAAAAAGGATACTAAAATACGAGAGTCTCATATATGTCTATGAGCGCATTAATGGTTCACATTACGATTTTTCGCATCACATTCTTATATTTATTATTATGATACCTAGTGTGTATTAATATTATTACTAATTTATACAATTAATTTATACAGGTGATTCGTACAGTAGCCTTCAATATTTGTTTAGGATATCTGTTTGTATAATTGGGAGAATTGTCAAGGAAGTAAGCAGCCCCTGCTATTTTCTACGCCCTAAAGGGTACAGTATATCATACTGTATCACCTATGACGAAAATTCGTATAAGATCGATTCAATTTTTAATCTGAAGATAGCCGAGCCTGAGCCGAATTTACATATTAAGGTACTTTTTAGCAAATTGCCGGAAAGAACTCTCAGAATTCGAAATTGTTTCGTATTGTGACTGTAGTTAGCAGAAAGCGGTAATATTCCCTTTCCACTTGCGAGCAAATCTTAACATGTTTACTCTCCGTGAGTTTATACGCGCTGCCTGATAGTTAAACTCAACACTATGTCCACGCTCTCGAGAGTATTTCTTTCATGTGGACGCCTACTTAAAAAACTTTTATTGAAATACATACACAACTTCCTATTAGTGCAACAATTAGAATTTTTGGACAAATTTTCTGCAAACTTGGAATTTTTACTGATCGTTTAATTGATCTTTTTATTATATATACTTATAGAGTGATAGAGATATTAACAACTAGCCAGTGCCAGTCACCTTGCATAAAGGCATGAATTAGAATTGAAAAATATCAAGGACGTCTATCTGCCTATCACTATTCCCGTGGTATTTTTCAATTGAAACATTATGGTAAAAATGTCTGAGACTCTACCAAAATTATTTCGTGGCCTTGCCCTTGAAGAAAATTCGTAAAAGGTCTATTCAATTTTTAATCTGAATATGGCCAGGCCTGAGCCAAAACGTAAGTAAAGAAAACCAATTATTACTAAGACTGTTGTGGGCTGTATTTTTTACTATTCTCCTTTGTACTCAATGAAAATAGTCTGCAACCCAAAACTTTTTCATAAAAAAATATTACTTGATATTAGATATAGTTTTGGTCTAAAACCACGCGTATTTGCAATATTCAATCAGTGCTTATCAATCGCTAACAATTTAAAAAAAATATCTAAATATCTGAGAATCGATTCTAAAATCTTTAAATACTTATGACATCTTTTATTAAAGCAAAAGTAATCGATTACTGAGGAGTCATGCGTAGTGATGAAAGTTAATTCCCCCCCTCCACAACCCCTTTTGCACGACCAGGTTAAAAATTATGAAATAAATTTTATAATTTTTTGACCATTACACTTCATCATTTCATCTTTAGTATTTATGTGGTAGGTTTCTAATATTCTCTGAGAGGGGAAATAGAATTTATTTAGAAAAACCTGTCCCTTTAGACAACTTTTTTCATGGATTTCTGAGCTGAAATTTTTAAAATCACGTTATCATCCATTATAAATTAGTAAAAAAATTTTAATTTAATAACACTTATCACTTCACCCTTAGAGAGACTCACAAATTTCACAAATAGAGAAACAATATCCTTCTATTTGCTGCCACCAGATGATCTTCTAGCGTGTGACTTTTCTAGTGGGTGGTGTCTGGCGAGAAAAAAATTGGTTGACAAAATTCCCAAAAACTTTTTCTTGTGCAAGCGTTTCGAACAACATGAAAATGTCAAATTTATTTACGTATGATACAAAATTCCGTGAAGAAGAAGACTTTTTTCATCCAGCCAGATTGTATGCCAGAATGTCCAATCGCTGGGGATGGCTATTTGTTACTTTGTACATTGCCTGTAGTTTTCGAATCCTGATCTTCATCTTGATCAGAATGGAATTTTGAGGGATATTTGTACGAAGAACTCTTGCGAAGATCTCTTGGCATCAGCTTCGGTTTTGTTGAGCTTCTTCTTCCCCTTATTACTTCCTTGCGCCCCAAATGGTGTTCGAGAAGTTATACTGGTTTGTAGAAATGATTAATCTGATAAATAAATATCAATCGAATTTTGAAATCAATTGTAATAATGTTGCATTATGTAGCGGTATTTTTAATAAATTATTGAAATGTCTCCAGCTACAATAGTTTCAATAGTTAAAAGAGTTTCTAGTTGTCCAGTTACAATAGACAATAGTTGTCCAGTTACAATGGTTTTTAACCTTGATTTCTATAGCATTTATAAAGAACACAATTTCAGTTTAGGTAGCAAACATTATTTTAATTGTAATTTATCTCTGGAACGATGAGATGCATAATTAAGGCTCGGGCTGGTTTATTGTAACTAGGTAGTTCTCTGCCATATCTTAATGACAATACAAAAGAAGTTTGTTTGTTATGTAATGAGTCAATTACATGATCGAATGTACCATATCTTGGTTGTTTGTTTTAGACTGTGTGAAGTCAGATTAAAATATTTTAGCAATATTTCTATTTCAAATGTTGAAATGTTTGAAATTTTAAACGGCTCAGATTGGCGTCTGTTGGCTAATTACTGTAAAGCAATAAATAGCCTTAGTTCAAGCCTGCTTTATTCTTATTTTTTTATGAAAAGTAAAATTGTTTAATCCTTATTTTACTGGGTAACATATAAATTTGAAACCAAATAGTTTAATCAGAGGCAAAAGAGTGAATCAGTTATTAGCTAACATCTCTTATTGTATTCGTAAAAATAAAATAATAATAATAATAATAACGTAAAGAAACATGAAATAACTTGACAATTAGTTTAGAATTTAACCTGTATTTTATGTAGTTATTTATTACCCACTCCGCTGATGGTCTTGTACCATGGTTGCTGTCTTTAAAAAATTATATTTTCAAAGAAGTTTATATTTTTATTTTGTATTTGTATTTTAGGAGTTTGTAGTCTGTATTTGTATTTTTATATTAAATAGACTTTAAATAAAAAATAAAATAATACTTCCTACTGTGAAGCAGTAAGTTGTAAATCCATAAGCTGCGGTTTCTTGTTTGAGATGAGCCTAAGTCCAAGTTTATAATCAATGTGTCGTATTTTAAATTTGCAAAACGTCCCTATTCTCTATTTGTGGCATCAACTTCTATCGTAATTCTAGCACCTCATTTGGGCAAGTCATCTGCAATAGAACACATTGGTTCCTTTTAACTAGAAGGCATTCCTAGTAACCAACATTTTCGTACGAAAGACAGGAAAACCTATAAAGTGTCGTTCTATCTTTATTACCCATCTTCCCTAGCCGTCTAACAATAACATTTACCTATCTAAATCAATAACATTTACCTATGATACCAATTTTTCTTTTATGAAATCAAAAATAAATCCTTCTAACTTTCAATAATTAAAAAAAATTTCCGAGGTTCCAAAAAAAAAAAAATACACTCCTTTTCCTGAATTCACGATCAATTTACTTCAATTCGGCTTCGATAACCTTAATTTTATTATACGGATATGCTCTTTAATTTACTCAACCATCTCAAGGCGGGACTCTTCTAAATGTTTTAATTCCAAACTAAGTTAATTATATCTTCACTCATTCTAATACATGTTCGTTTAATGAGCAAGATAAATACATAAAGAGAAAAATAAATAAAATATAATTAGTAATACTCTTTTATTATAAACACTCTCTCTTGAAGGAGTGTTTGTTATACAATCTGAATACCAGAAGAAAAGAATATCACGTTTGGTATGATAACGCAGAATACAGTTATAGCTCCCCTCCAATTAACTTCTTATCTGTTGTTCCCCGCTCACTCACTCTATATTTAACTAATTAGTTCTTTATATTACTCAGTTATCAATAGTCCGATATTTGTAAAATTATTTCATTAACAATTAATCGTGAGGATATTACTTACAAAATTTGAAGCCAATTGAATAAGCTAAAGAGTAAATCGATTAATTTGTTAATAATTTCGCAAAAGTTTATCACGAAAATAATAACCACCGGTTCAATTTCGTTCAAAGTTTAAACTATAATTATATACTTATTTCAATTTATAAACTAACTTACTAACAGAATTATTGGATAAAACTTTTTTTGTTGGCTAGGAAATGATCCGCGGAGGCTACTACTGCATTAGTGTGTTATTACTTGTAATGTTATAAATTGAACCCATATCTCCGGGGGATATACTTCGATTTATCGAGCCACAAAACTGAATTAAGGCATCTTATTTAGAACTTCATCTTACCTTAGGTAACTAAGTTAGGATAAATTAAAAACAATAAGTTGTAGGGATATTCAATTATATCTTAATTGTAAAATAATATCTTTTTGGTCTTCAGTTTGTCTACTTATAGATAAACCCAATAAAACTATTGAATTTGGTAGACTTTCATAGTAGATTGTGTGTTCATGTCAATCAACAGATACTGTATGTATTTCATTCAAATATTTTCTTTTTATTAAGAATTATTTGATGATGTCTCAAAGGACTTCATATGGCAAACTGACCGAAAATAAAATTCTAATTTTGTTCTTCCAAAAGCTATGGGAGTTGACAATAGAGGTATTGTCAACCTTTTATTACATCTTCCAGTCTTCCTTTCTGATCAGTTTCGGGAATTGAGCATCGTTAAAGTAAACTTGTGGAAATATAAACTATTTTCATTTACCCCCTAACCCTATGGCACAACAGCCCATGAAGGGCCAAGGCTTGCCAGACGGCGATTTGAATAGGAGGCGTGTGGTAAGCACGCCGCAGTTCCCACGCCTTTTAGATCCGGCCTTCGCTACCCAGTAGCTGCCCACTTTTTATCACGATGCTGGGTCAACACCGACTTTGCCCTCACGGGAAACGAACCTGAATTCTCGCACGAAAGGCGAGTGCGCTAGCCACTAGACCAACACATGAGGATCTATTTTCATTTAAGTCTTAGTAAATTTTTCACATTCATAACTAAATACCTCCCAAAATGTCATAGCAATATTAATACCTATGTATTTTTTTTTTCTCTTATTCTATAAAAAGAAATATTACAATAGTGTCAAATTTTCAAAATTTAGTTTTTATTTTAGTTTTAAATATGTGTTTTAAGATTCCTGGAGTACAAAAAAAATATTTCTATCCAAGAGATGGTATGCGTAAATTATTTTTTTTTTTTTTTTAACCCTTTTTTAAAAAACTGTTTATATTGTTGTGGTGATTGGTTCCGCAGAGCTGGAAAGCATCAGAGACATTTTCCGTGGCAGCCTGCTTCATTTTGCGGTCATCGACCGGTTTTGGGCGTTTGCCCATCTTCAGGATGCGTGTGTAATAACACAGACTTGGACAGAGCAAATTCAGTTTATAGACTCAGTGTTTATAAACTGAAATGTACACTACACTGAGTGTATAAACTGAATTAGCTCTGTGCAAGTTTGTCACGCCCGAAACCGGTCGATGACCACAAAATGAAGCAGACTAGCATGAAAATGTCTCTGATGCATTCCAGCTCTGCAGAACCAACCACCACAACAACTATTTGGGAATAACTTTAAACTCCTAAATTTCATTTAAAACAAATCTGCAAAATAAGCTTGAAAAGTCAAAAATGGCACTAAATTCTGTTGGGAATTATTTCCTGACAAATAGGGATATCCCATACCTTGCTAAAAGAAAAGTTTTTAATACAGTTTCACTACTATATTATGTTATAGGGGCACAGGTCTCTGTATGGGGCCAATATGTTTGAGGAAGTGGAGAGGTTACAAAGTTTTTTCTTAAAAAAAGTTTTTAATTTACCTCGCTCTGCACCAACATGTTTGCTGTATCTAGAAACAAACACAACGCAACTCTTTATTTACACGTTGAAATTACATTTAAATTATATAGGGTGACCAGAGTTGTATGCTCCACCCACTTTTTTTTTAAACGGCGGGAAATTTCGAAAAAATAGAAAACACATATTTAATCATTTTTAGTCTAGTTTATTTTCAGTGATTGAACCATTTTTTTATACCCCAATATCCCGAGATACAGCATCCAACTTTTTTTTTTCAAATGGAACATTATATTTTTTTTTGCATATTTTTATAGTAATTGAGCCTCTAAAAAAATAAAAATAAAAAAATTTAAAATCGGTTAGGTTTTTCAAAAGTTATGGCAATTTAAAATATGAAAAACAAATTTCAGTTTAATGTCAAAATTACCTTATTTTTTCTTTAAGAAGCTCTTCAAACTGGGCACCATCAACGGATAGGCAAGCCAAAGCTCTGGACTCCCACGCTCTGTTTGTAGCAGCACTTAGGTGGCAAGTCAACATCTAGGCAGGCTAGAGTTAATCGACGTTCCATATCTTCGACTGAAGCCACGGGATTAAGGTTACTGTACACTTCATTTTTTAGATATCCCCACAAAAAATGGACAAAAAATGCACAATTTTATGGACTGATGAATCAAAGTTTACCAACAATGGCCTTCTTAATCGTTGGAACTTTAGAATATGGGCAGAAGAAAATCCACAAGTTACCTTCGCCACACGCCATCAGGTTGTTTTTTCTACAAACGTTTGGTGTGGAGTTTTACGAAACCAACTAATCGGCCCATACTTCTACAGAGGAACTTAACTGGTGAAAGGTATCTAACTTTTTTAAGAGACATTTTGCCAGTTCTGCTTGAAGATGTTCCTCTAAAACGTCGGTTAGATATGTATTTTCAACAAGATGGTTGCCCGGCACATAATGCGAGAGTTGTTCGACGTTACCTGGACAGAAATTTCCACGAAAAGTGGTTAGGAACTCATGGTCCGATCCAATGGCCACCTCGACCTCCGGACTTAACCCCAATGGACTATTTTTTGTGGGGATATCTAAAAAAAAAGTACGTAGTAACCTTAATCCCGTGGCAGTCGTCGAAGATATGGAACGTCGAACTCTCTAGCCCTAGAGATTGACTTTGCCACCTAATGCTGCTACAAAACAGAGCGTGGGAGTCCAGAGCTTTGGCTTGCCTATCCGTTGATGTGTGCCCAGTTTGAAGAGCTTCTTTAAAGAAAAAATAAGGTAATTTTGACATTAAACTGAAATTTGTTTTTCATATTTTAATTACCATAACTTTTGAAAACCTAACCGATTTTAATTTTTTTTTTTTTTTTTTTTTAGAGGCTCAATTACTATAAAATATGCAAAAAAACTATAATGTTCCATTTGAAAAAAAAAAGTTGGATGCTGTATCTCGGGATATTGGGGTATAAAAAAATGGATCAATCACTGAAAATAAACTAGACTAAAAATGATTAAAAACGTGTTTTCTATTTTTTCGAAATTTCCCGCCGTTTAAAAAAAAAGTGGGTGGAGCATATAACTCTGGTCACCCTGTATATTAAAAATCAGTCAGCTCTCAAGTAATAGGTATCCATGTCTATTAACAAAGGAATTAATAAAACAAAAAAAAATATCTTTTGGCATTATGTTCTGAAAAAAATAATAGAGAGATATAATATAATTGTGGACATTTCATATAAAAATATTTCTAACTGGAGAGGCGAATTTAAAAAAATATATAGTTGGTTATAAGAAAATTTCCGTTTAGAATTTATTGATAGAGCACAGAAGTCACCTATCCAATATAATTTATAAAGAGTTGAACTTCGAGCTAAAAGATTGTAGCAGTTTTGTGTTCAACAATACGGAGTATGAAAGGTAGTGTTTGGATAATGAAGGCGCTAGAAAATGGTCTACTGAATTTGAACTTTAAAAATCTATCAACATCGTGAACATAACTGTGAAAATAAATGTATATTTATTTTACGCCATTATTCTTGTTTTCACTTTTTCTTTTTTTTATTTTGTTTTCTATAGCTTATTGGAAATTTATTGTAGACTTCTGCATTTCAGTTATTTAATCTTTCTCTTCTTTTCTGTTATGAAAGTAAATATTTATTTGACCAATTTGTACTCTGCTTTACTATAACTGTGTTTGTATAGAACTATAATATCTGTTATTTACTTATTTATTTATTTATTTTTTCTTAAGTTTCTTTAAATTTTTACTTCTTTTTATGTACCTTATTGTATTCACTTTTTTTTGTGGAGCATGTATTATATGACCGACTCCCCCGATGGTCGCTGACCAGGTGGCAGTCTTTATTGTAACAAATTGTGCTAACCAAGACTATTATTATTATTATTATTATTATTATTATTATTATTATTATTATATTATTATACATGTTCAGGGTCCACTGAATACGAAAACATATTTTTAGGGAATGGGTTGTAGTGTGTGTGTTTGCGCGTGTGTGTGTGAATGTGAACAGAATATGTTAAGAAACGAAAAGTCACAGGAAGCTCAAAGTTACTATTCCATTTAGATAATACCACCGCATCAGACAAGAAGATTTTGGGCAAAATCCATCAACCGGAAATGCCACTTTACTGAGTGTTTTTTTTTCACTTGTTCATGATTTTCTTGAAAAAAGCTCCAACTGTTTTCATCAAACTTCGTATATTATCTATATACTAATCGTTTTAAACTCATCTAAAACTTTTATATTATCTTCTTTTTTTTTTTGAAATTTACAACGGCAGCATAGTGCCACAAGCAAATGTGAAGATTCTGTGTAGTAAAAAATATATATGTTACGCTCAAAGACAGAAAATGCTCATTGAGTGAAAAAAACAGCTCACAATGCGTTGTGGTCACTGTAAAACATCCACATCGCGAAATTCGTGTTGTGGCTCTTTTGAAAACGCTCACGACGCGTTGTGGCAGTCACAAAAAGACCACATAGCGAAATTCGTGTCGTGGCTATCATGCTATACGACCACAATGTATTGTGGCAATGAAGAAAAGCCATGACGCGTATTGAACCATATTAGAATACGACGCGCAGTAATTTGCGATAATAATAATAATAATAATGTTTTATTATATAATTGATACAGTATCCATTATTTTTATAAATTTAGGCAAACATTACAAGACATTAGACCATGGTCCGTCTGCCGAGTTTGATGAACAATATGTATCATTAATAAAAATGATAATAATAAAATATTTTATTATAATAAAAACTAGCGAGAGAGTATAATGTAAATTATAAATAATCCTTATAAAATAAAATAAAAAAATTAGTTAAACAGAGATTAAGGCAAGAGCCAAATAATAACAAAAAAAAAAATAATAATAATAATTACAAAATAAACACTCACTCCATATTAATTAAAATTAAATTCACTGATTAAAAATTTTCTATAGGATAGAGCAGAGGTAGCGAATAGGTATAAACCATTCCAGTTTTCTCCATTAAGAATAGTACGACACCTGTCCATAGACAAATGCCTAAAACCGAAAAATCGTAAGCGGTAAAGGGATAAAATAGGACACTCACATAAAAAATGAAAAACTCCTTCATATGTACCCATATTACATAGTGAACAATGGTAATTATAATCCTGCCTCCATGGTTGAAAATTAAGACTTAACATTTCCGCTCTCAATTTTAAAATGAGGCTTGCTTTGTTTAAGTTAAACTGATTAATGTAACACACATTGTGGTCGAGCTGCTTGTAAATGACATGATAACGAGCGGCTGATACTTTAGCTAAATGTGTAGTTCTTTGACCTGATTTAATTCCATCCCAAATTTTCGCTACAGTTTTGACTGACTCAGAATCCCAGTTAGAAGGATCAAATTGAATCGAATATTCCTGTGCTCTAGTTGACCAAGCCTGAACCCAACCTACATTAAACTGCACCAATTCCATAGATATTAAATAAGATAATTTATTAAAATTTCTAAAAGTTTTGGCCACGAAAATCGAGTGCAATTTAAAAGTAAAAAGAAACAAAGTATCAATTTGAGATTCCAAATAAATAGCATAATTAGGAGTATTCATCGGAAGAGAATCAATCGTGATTTGCGATATAGTCGCAACATTTTGTCTCGAAACATTTTGGTAGATATCCTTAGGAAATATTTTTTGTGCTGTAATAAGTACCAGACAGACAATGTCCTTAATGCTCTCACTGCTGCTAAAAACTGAAAACCGCTGCCTGACGTATTGTCATTATTAAATACAATATAAAGAAATCGTGTCATTAAAATGAAAGGACATTTGTTATTTATTGGGATTACTTTATATTTAAAAAAAAAAAATCAAAACATTTAACACAAACATAAATGTTTATTGGTCATTAGTAAACAACAACAACAATGTACTTAAATTAATTACTTGTATCAGAAATCACTTTTGTTGTGAAAAATAAGTGTTTGACTGCTATTTATTTTTACAGGAACTATTACTGTGGCAATTTGAGTTGCATTTTATATTCTTTGATCGACACTTGCTCTCATGATAAAATATACTCATGATAAAACTGCGATCAGTGCTTCCTTCCACAAACTCACGTTATTTATCATAAAAAACTTCTTTTTTATTGGTCATGGTTAGCGCTGATATACGTTCACCCTCAGAAACAGACACGAAATGAATAAACAACTCTACTGATGGTTTAATGCGTCGTTGTACTCAAACCGACAAGTTACAACCTGTCCGTCGTGATATGGTTACACCAACTAGTGCTCAGAACGCGTCATGGCTTTTCTTCATTGCCACGATGTGTTGTGGTCGTATAGCATGATAGCCACGACACGAATTTCGTTATGTGGTCTTTCTGTGATTGTCATAACGCGTCGTGAGCGCTTTCATAAGAACCATAACACTAATTTCGCGATGTGGATGTTTTACAGTGACCACAACGCGTTTTTTTTTGGCTCAGTGAGCATTTTTGGTCTTTGTGCGTAACGTATACACAAAAGAATAAAAAGATGAAAAAAAAATGGAATAAAATAAAAAGAAAAACATACAGAGTTGAGAAACTACCCAATGGTGTCACTCCAATCAACTTTGTCACTCACTGATACTAGAGAGGATGTCGCGTAGCCACTGGCGTTTAAGCCGTCTAGGAAGGTTGTCGGATAGAGTGCGGGATGAGAGACGTCGGATTAGAAGATTAGGGCGTGAAAAAAGGCTTCTATGGAATTTCTTATAACTGACTTTGGTTACTTCTGAAGGAAAGGGATTTTTATTATCATTGCCGATGATTTGATTGGAAACATAATAAGGAGCGTTAACTATTGTTCAAAGGATCTTGGATTGTAGGGATTGGATTGGATGCGATTAAGACTAGGGACGATTGGCTGAACCCCCACAGTTCAATGCAACTTTTATTTAAAATATTTTTTTCAGGGAAAATCTATTCTTGGAGGATTTGAATGGATAATAGCGTTATGTTTTCCTCTAAAGTACCATTTCAGTAAAAATACGGCTTTATCCAACTACATACTACTGGAAGCAATTATATAAAATTTATCAGTTACAATTTTATTAACTGCAGTAAGATAAAGTTGTGTGTCAATGTTTCATACCAGATATTTTTTACCACTTCCTTTCGCGCCTACTGGTCTGTAAAGATGTTCTGAGGAGATGTTGGTTGTTGATGATGATAGATAAACACACACACATGTGTATATATAACTGACTGCCAGGGACTTTAGACTTTAGAATTTCGAACTGAATCTAATTGCCAGATTTAAAAAAGAAAAAACGCCCGTGGTATTGTTGCAGCAAATAACGAGCTTGCAACAAAATCCATCAGAAACTCTCGAAGCTTTTGCTGACAGAATAAAGCATATTTCCACATCGCTCTTATTCAAAGCTCAACAAAACCCCATTACAAACGTTACAAAATCTAGTTGAACGGTTAACGGCATTTATTAAATCACTTCCGGCAAACATAAAAACCCAAGTGCAAACCAAATTATCCAAAACGCTAGACGAAGCACAAAACTAAGCCACAGCACTCAGAGACATCCAAAACTCGGAATCTCAAGCCTCCGTTTTTGCCTTAAAGAAGGCAGAAACCAATCACAATTCCAGTAATAAACCTCCGTCGCCCTGCAAACATTGTTCTGGCAAACACTGGAACAGTGAGTGCACACCAAAATTTCAATTAGTACGAACTAAAAGAAATAAACAAAATTCACCGCCTTCGCCGTGCAAACACTACAAGGGCAATCACTGGAACCGCGACTGCAAAAATAACAATAATAATTTTAATAATAATAAACAAGCGCGCACTAATTTTGGCAAAAAGCCTTAATTTAAGCCAGACCATCGTACCTTCAGGCAAAGTAGGCCCTGTTTCAAAAAACAAATGCCCAACAATAATAACAATAATAATAATAACAGCAATAATAATAATAATAACAGATTTAATACTGGCATTACGTCGAATAAATGGGTTCCGCCAACATGCCAGATATGTGAAAAACGAGGGCATACTGCAAAGGCATGCTGGTTCAATAATTCAAAAAACGATTAGGCGCTCAGCCGTTTTCACAAACGGTTACCACTGTCTTGATCCCGGCACTCAACGATTCAAATAATTTATTAATCAACGTCCAAATTAAAAACAAAAAAGTTAAAGCTCTGATCGACACGGGTGCTTCACACTCGCTCATAGATGCCAGTCACGTCAAATCGAGGCCCGAAAAATCTGGTATCATTTTAAAATCAATCACAAACCAGATTATCCCCAATTATGGTCGGTCAACCATTCAATTATCCACTGGCCGAACCTCTCCTCTCTGTGCGAGAGGGGCTGTTTCTTTCCGCTAGAGTGGATGAGTGGTGGAGGTTCACTACCCCTACATGCAGTAAGAGAAAGTTGTGTGTCAATGTTTCATACCAGATATTTTTTACCACTTCCTTTCGCGCCTACTGGTCGAACGTTGGACTTAAAGTCCGTCCGAAAGTTAAGACATTTACTTTCTATACTTGTTGTCGAATTGTACAGCATCCTAGTTGTAAATGTATAATTGGGATGATGAGATGACATAGTATATATTTAGAAGGAGATTTCAAAATCTGTCTCTTCTCAGTTGTGTTAACAAAAAATATTCCCAACGTTTAATAAAGAGGTCAGAAATGTTATAAAAATATAAGCTAACGACCGTTACCACAGGGTTATTGTAGCTTATTTTTATATACATAAGAGAAATATAGCGTTAAGATATAAAAGATTTCCAAGCTTATATTACACTTTCACCAATATTTCCATTCTAAAATAGTTCCATTATCACAATAACTTATTCAATCTTATGGTAATGGATTAAAAGAGATGTATTTGTGTACATTTCTAGTCGTCACATAGTATACAATGTCGTTTGAAATAGTTTTCACGCAATAATATGTTTACAAAATATTTTTTTATTTATCACAATATACTTACGAATAAAATGCTTTCCAAACATTTTTCATATATTGCCATTGATATTTTATATCCTATCGCAACTGAAAATTTCCTCAACTTTATTTGCCAACAAACTGCCATCAAACTTACAAAAAAATTTTTACAATATTTCAATTTAGTCAGCATTATTAATGAATATCAATCGTGAAATATGTTAATTACACTTGTTGGACACCAGATACATTTATTTATACATTAATATTTATGATATTCTACTTTTTAACATGTTAATCTGGGTAATAGTTAATATCTTTCAAGTTTTCAAACCATTAATGCTTGCGTGTGAGCCAACTAGTTAAATTATGTTATTTTTAATCTGTTTACAAAAGTATACAGATGGCTTTGGCTTATATAATCTATCATAAGAATATAAAAAATTAGTTATAACTTAATGAGTTATTTTGAAACAGTTCAATATTTCAAAATGGTGCCTAAATATTTCAATTCTCCTACTACATTTAATTGAAAATTGTTTAAATCGAAAGTTAAATCTCTACCATATGTTGTCTTTTTGAAATGTAGAACATACAAGACTTCTCCTTACTAAGGTAATTCTGTTAGCTTTGGCCCAAGCAGAAATAATGTTCTTCAATATCTCGTTTGTGGTTACTTCTAATTCTAACCACACTTTTTGCGGCCACCATAAGAGATAGTCATCCACAAATGCAATAAGTGAATAATTTAGTTTAACAAGTGAATCAAACTATATATCTCAAAAGCCCCGATTGCAACAAGAAACCTGAGGGCAGCCCTGGGTTATGTCCTTTTTAATTTCATATGTTTCAGTTCTTAAATGTGTGTGTGTGTGTGTATGCGAGTGAGAGAGAGAGAGAGAAAAACAAAAGATCTCAAAAACGAAAAAACACCACTCAAATTTCGCAATTCGTTCAGACACTACGACTGCATCTGATACGAAGGTTTTGAACGAAATCCATCAACAGGAAATGCCACTCTATTGAATTCCCCCCCCCCCAGTTTTGTGCGTTTTACTCGAAAATGGGTCCAACGATTTTCTTTAAACTTTGTTATACTATCTGAAGAGATGGCGCAGTGGGAATTATCAGGAACTATGCGCGAAGTTAGAGGCAGGCACAATCTTGGCCTGCCTTCCGATAATGAGGCTTCTAAATACGACTACCAAAACTCTTCGAGACAGAGGAACATGGACGAACGGGCCGCCAATTTTAGGCGAAACCATGTGGTACTTCATGTAGGGCGGAGGAAGGAGTGAGAGCCGACGTGTATGGAGCCTATCTCGGTAAGCCTGAGGAGCTAGTCGCAATTATCACCTGCGCCGCCGAAATCAGAAGAAGGGAAGTGTATAACACCAGATTCATCATTTATATGGATAGCCAGACGGTCCTGCGAGCAACTCATGGGAGATCAGCTCAAGGATGGTGTAGGGCTGCCCAGGTGTATTCAGGGAAATTAATAGCTGTAATAAGGTTGTCCTGGGTTGGGTATCCGGGCAATGGGGCAAAAAAGGCCAAAGGCAGGCGAAAACATTCATTCATAGCTACTCGCCCAGACTAACTGCAGAATTACTCCAACAAGGCTGGGTGGCCATAGGGATAGCAGTTGGCGTCCCCATTGGCCATTGTAGACTTGATAAGCACATGCACTGCATGGGTATGACAATAGATAAACCTTTAGTCAGGAAGAAGAAGGACTCCTATGGCTGAGCTTTCGCCTCTTTGGAGAGGAGAAGCTGTCGGCTGCAAGCCTCACCGAAGGGCCTCTCTCTGGACTATTAGGTCCAATAATGCAGACAGGATTCGAGAGGATGCTCTGATTAGGGGTATACTTAACCGACCATCTAGGAGCATCCCCGGATTCCAATGTTTAGGCCTCCAACTTATGGGGTACCACAATAGATACATAGGGGTCGCGTAGGCTGGAGAACCAACCCCCCCATAGAATCTATCTGAAGAAATAAATATCTATATATATAAACAGTCCTTTATTGAAACCAAAACAACTGTTTTTTTTGGAGGAGGAGTTTTACAGGAACGTTGCTTTCCACTAACGTTGCTTCTATACACTAGAATCATGGTTAGAATTCCAAATTTGTAAAAACCGTTGACCGGAAACACAATACTCAGAATAAGTTTCTGGGTATTTGAAATTTTCTGAAAACAGCTCTTTCTCCATAGATTTTATTTAAACTTAAAGCTGTCTGCACAAATATAAACCTGTAACTTTTATTTGAAAATTTTTCCTAGATGGATTCTTACGTAATTAAATCTCAAAAATTCAAATTACAACCAATATTTACTAGACTTCATGCGGTCTACTGTTTACCCACCTTCACTAACGCATCCAAAATCTAAGGCTATCCACCAACTAAACTGCTGGACAAAAGTATTGCATAAAATTTTCAAAATATCATAATTTGAAGTTGAAAGGTATTTTCGTATTTTTTTTTTATGGATTCATGTTGTTGAACTCTAATCGAAAGGAAAAAAAGAACAACTACCAAAAATTTAAGAAAATCCTGGTTTTATTACACAGAATAAAAAAAAAAGCTAAAAAAAAAAAATCTGTAAAATTCAAAATTAAAATGGTTCTTATTTATTATCACTTCTTCATTTTTTTTCAACAGTATTTAGTGGTACCTCATCTTGCTCTGATAACTGCAGCAAGCCTCCTAGGCATTGAAGAGATTAGATGTTGGATAACCTCTTGAGAAATCTCATTCCATTCTTCAATAACTACTGTACGTAGCTCCCTAGAAGTGCTAGGAGCAATCAGGCGAAACTAAACCGTCTTCCAATTGTGTCCCAAAGGTGTTCTATTGGATTTAGGTCTGGACTTCTCGATGGAGAAGCCAAACGTCGAATCCCTGTAGGTACTCAAGGACGACTCGAACAGTGAGACATCTGGCATTGTCCTGCATAAATAGAAAATCATCACCGACTCTTTCAGAAATTGACAAAATATATCGCTGAAGGACCTCTTCAAGCGTCCCATTTTCCACGATATGTAAGTCTGTACGTCAATCAAAACTTAGGCCTCCCCAAATCATAACACCGCCTCCACCAAAATCCACCCTTGGAGAAATGTTAGCCTCTGCATATCTCCCACCTTGACGCCTTTAAACTCTCATCCTTCCTTCTGGAGAATGTAGGGTGAATTTCAACTCATCTGTGAATAAAACACGTCTCCAATCCTCTGTTGTCCAACTGACACGTTCTCGTGACTATTGCAGTCTGGCGACTCTATGTGCTCTGGTGAGAAGAGGTCCAGTAGCGGGAATCCTGGAAGCCAAGTTTCCTTCATTTAACCTTCTTCTGACTGACCTATTTGAAATATCGACATTACGGACATCAGCGATCAAGTGACGTAATTGATTGCTAGTGACGAATCTGTTGCTTAACACATTCAGATGAATAAATCTCTCATCTGTCCGAGTTGTACTTCTGGGACGGCCTGTGGCAGGTCTTCGGGAGTATCTCCCAGTCTCGCTGTAGCGCATTAACATTCTTGAACAGTGGATTTGTTCATTCCTAGTCTTTGAGCAATTTCTTATGACTGCTGAACCCCTTCTTCGTGCAATGTTACCACACGAACTGCCATTTCTACAGAATAATTTCCTTCACGAGACAATCATCTCGCATAAACTGAGTTTTAAAAAAATCTGGTGCGAAACACTCATACAATTTTCTCTTACTCCAATTCTCAAAATTATAATTGACAAATTTTATAACTAGTGTTTTCTATCATTTTTGGTGGGTCTAATTTAAATTTAAAAGTGAAAATGGGAAGAGGTAAAGACACGAGTAGTGAAATTCGTAAAATCATAATTAAAAATTGGAAAAGAGGAAAAAGTATGCGTGAAATTGGAAAATTAATAAATAGAAGCCATGCTACAGAACAAAGGATTATTAACCGGTACAGAAATGAAAACAGAATTGAAAATAAGGCACAAAATTTAAATAAAAGGTTGCTCAGTGATTATGGTGAACGATTCCTAGTAAGAAAAGTGAAAGAAAATCCTAAAATAAGTGCCCCAAGCTTAGATGTGGAGATGAGTTTTAGGTTGGGAAGGAATATTAATCCTGTGACTGTTCGTAGAGCCCTCAAAAGAAATTTGATTTTTTCCAGGACAGCAAGGAAGAAACCGTTTGTAAATAAAAAAACACGGGTTCAATTCGCTTATACTTACAGAAATCATCAGTTTGATTTCTGGAAAAATGTTTTATTTACAGACGAACCTAAAATTAACATTTTACAATCTGATGGAAACTGTAAAGTTTTTCAATTACCATTCATTCTTCAATTACTTTCTCCTTAAAGTGATTTGTATTTTGGATCCCGTGTTTTTTTTATTTACAAATGGTTTTTCCTTGCTGTCCTGGAAAAAATCGATTCTTTTGAGGGCTCTACGAACAGTCACAGGATTAATATTCCTTCCCAACCTAAAACTCATCTCCACAGCTAAGCTTGGGGCACTTTTTTAGGATTTTCTTTCACTTTTCTTACTAGGAATCGTTCATCATATTCACTGAGCAACCTTTTATTTAAATTTCTTGCCTTATTTTCAATTCTGTTTTCATTTCTGTACCGGTTAATAATCCTTTGGACTGTAGCATGGCTTCTATTTATTAATTTTCCAATTTCACGCAAACTTTTTCCTCTTTGCCAATTTTCAATTATGATTTTACGAATTTTACTACTCGTGTCTTTATCTCTTCCCACATTCACTTTTAAATTTAAATTAGACCCAACAAAAAATGATAGAAAACATTAAACTGAATGTAATTTGCGCAATGAATATCTTTAGAGATGAAATAGTAAACAATTATTAGAGAATGAATGAGTATATGTAGCGTGTATGAATACGAAAGTCACATCAGGTTGGTACTTTGTTTTTGATATTTATATCAAAATACAAAGTACCAACCTGATTGTAATAAATTCCTTTAGATAAAGCACATGTTACTGTTTTATAGCAAGCAGCTGCTAATTGTGCCAAATATATTTCATATAAAGTTGGTAAAAAAAAAAAGTACATGCACGTATACATTATGCACATATGACTACATTATGCGCATATGTACATTATGACTACTGTATGAATATGACTGTCAATAACTGTATGTTATCATAAAAGAAAACATTTTGAAATTTTATACAATACTTTTGTCCAGCAGTTTATTTAATAAAGGCAACCGGAAGTTACAAAATCCAATTTAAAAGAAAATTCGTCTATAATAATTGCAGTAAGAGAGAGTCGTGTGAATGTTTCACACTAAAGATTTTTTTTAAATTTCTAGTGATTCTTTCATTTTTGCAAAGTTTGACATTTCATAACTTTTTTTTTTTAAAGTATTCTAAAATTTATAATAATTCATTAAATAATGAAGAAAATAATATATTCTTAACATATATGAAAATTGTGTATTGTACAAGGTTGTAAATTATTATTATTAATTCGTTACGAAAGAATAATTTATGTAAAATGAATAACTACATTCATAGGTTAAAATTTGAATAATGAATTAGTTAATTTATAATGTAAATTTATAAAAAAATAAAGTAATTTAGAATAAATATTCGGTATTTATTTATTATTATTTTTTTTTTTTTGGAGCAATTAATCTTTGCTTTCCTTTCATATATTTGGTTCAATATAATTTTATGTAAATATAAATGATTGGTTATTTTGTTAAGCGTTCTATTATTTTGTATCAAATAATTTTTTTTCTAAATATTCGCTGAAATAATAAAAGCTTTGGCTGATGCTGCAATTTATTGTTTAGAGCAATTGTTCTTAACCAGTGGTGCGAGAATGCAGATTTTTTTTCTCTATAATTGTAAATTTTAAAATTTCCTCTCATGGAGCGCATATTAAACTGGAAAATGCTAAGACCAGTGAGATGTAATTATCCTAGGGTGGGATATAACTGAATTTTGAGGAAGAGCGTGAGAAATATATTTTGAATAAAAATTGGTCCCATTTTTTTTGGCGTGCTTTCTCCACTGCACAGAACTCAGTGGCTCGAAATGTACTTATTTGTTTATTCCTTAACTATGGTATTTAATTATTTAAATATAAGATGGTGAGGTACATTAAATCGGTCTTCAGATATCCCAATATAACCAACTCATTGTATTCATCTGAAAGAGCAACTAAGGGAAATGAAAGTTTAGTAGAATGTAGTCTAGTTTTCAAAGCTTCTTAAAAAGTCAACTTATCTGTAACAAAATGTTTCAAATAAAAGTGATACATTTATATTTGTTACCAGTATCATATTCACTATAATAATAATAATAATAACGTTTATTGAACAAGAATATTTTTACAAAGGTTTATATACAATAATTTCCCATTATTATTGCTTTGGATATTATCTAAAGCAAATAATGAGCAAATGTGAGCTTACATTTTAAGAATCCCTTAGTAGTTTTTTTATACATTATAATAATATATAAATATAGTAATCAAAATAATGAAAACCAACAAGAAAAGTAATTATTAAAGAAAAAATTCGATTTTTTTAATTATTGTTAATTATAATTAAACTGTCTAACTAATGTAGATCTAGGAGTATAATATAATGCCTTTTTCAAAAATCTGATTAGAGCAGTCCAGTTTTAACCGTTCAGAAGATTTAGCAATTCATTTTCCGATAAAGAATATTTATTGAAATATCTATATCTGTATGGCTTCAATATTATATTCAGTACCAATTAAAAGTAATCTTTGGAAGCTTTGAAAGCTTAAAAAGATAGCTATTCAAGGTGTAACGACCCTAAAGAGGCTCTTTGCAGTATGAGCAAAACGTCAGTTTCTAGCCGCGATTTCAAGTGTTTTTATGAAAATGGCCGCGGAACTCTAAACCTTTTATAAGACTCTTTCAATACTTTGTGGACTACATAAAATTAATGACACTACAATGAATAGCTGCAAACTCCAGTTATTTAATTGAAAATTATGAATTCCTTGGAGAAAATTTTTAGGGGTGTTTAACATCATCAATTTTATTTAGTTCCGTTAGTATAAACCGCCAAATCCAAAAATGGCGGGTTTACATTGGATCTTGATTTCTATAATTCACTTTTGCCTTCTTCTTCAATATTGGAATAAAAATTCTGAGTTTTTTTCTTTATAGCTCATATTACTTTAAAGACTTTGTTGAGTTTGCTCGAAAAGTAGCGGTAATGCGAAGGACAAGACGAATGTGTAGAGGTTCGTCTCCCCATGGGAGGGACGGGAACTTGCCTACTATGTAGTAAGGCTAAGTGACCATAGGCAGCGGTTTTGGCGCTATGCTTAGGTACGTACGCTGCCCTGGAGTGTGTGATTAATTAATAATAATATAGCTCACATTAATTATATAAAACAGTAAATATTATGATAGAAATAACTTGATTTTTTGCATTTTTTGAATATAAGAATTGTTTATTGCACAATTCGATAATTTATGAATTGTGCAATAAACTTGAGAGTACAAACAACACAGCTCCTTCCTGTTTGAATATACATGGCCAACTCCCTGACTTGTATATATGAAATTTCTGGTAAGATTGTGTAGATATTACAATTACCAGGATGGGGGGGGAGGAGAGCCTGCACTGATCCCCAGAAATGGGCTCTCTCAATGGCGTCTTCCACCAATTAAGGGATAACAAAATATTGGACCAGACTTTGGAGAAGCTGAAGAGGCCCATGTTCAAGGCCTTTCTTCGGACTGGATGTGGTCAAATTCAGGGTTGATGCGAAACTAGACGGTGCGCCGAAAGAACATGGACCCTAAGAACAGATACAATAGCTACTTCAGATGAACTTCTATCTTAGTAGAGGGGCATGTATATCTATGTCGCATTATAAAAACAGTGAAAAGAGCTATAGCCTTGATTCAGGAACCCTGGCTGGTCCATGTAGTTACTACATCGCGTCTAACACGAAGATTTTGGTCAAAACCCAGTAGCGTGCCTTTATTATATAAATTGTATAGTTTTTCACTAAAAGAAAGAGGTTTTAATGATAAAATTTTATCTACCATACTAAAGAGAGTATCATTAACAAAAATAAAAATAAATACGTTGTTTAATTTAAAAATATGAAAGTAAAATAAATAATTAACAAATGGTTCCGCCAATTTCACCAATTTTGTTACACAGACAGACATACATACTTTCTTCTGAAAAAATTTCATTTTGAAATAAATGACTAAAATTATAAAAAATTACTTTAATGTATTTGGAGAAACCTCGTTTAATAAGCTAAAATTGAATAATGAATATCTTTAGGAAAAACAGTTGTCAATAATTACAATATTTCTTTAGTACTAGATAACGGAAGGATGATCTCTCACTTTCACCTTATGGCTCCTGTAAGAGGAAGTAGTGGATCGTGTGTCAAAATGTCGAAACTTTTAACAGTATATACTTGTATGAGTATGATAAAATATGGTTTTTTTTTTATTTCGGCAAAGCCTATGTGGTGTGAAAGAAACATCGCGCAAGCCTAAACTTTAATTCCGTTTAGTTAACACAACGTTTAGTCTAACATAAATATTTTGGTCGAAATTCACCAAACCGAAGTTTACGATTTTGTAAAATGTTCTTTTCATTTTTAAGCGATTTTCTTTCAACTTTGCATACTAAAGGCATAGCATTTTTATTTGCAACGTTTTTAGCAGTAAGTTTCCAACAGTAAGATTCTGTCTAAATTCGGTCGAAGATACCACATTATTGGACGAATGGATTTTTCTTCATTTCCACAATTTTCTTGAAAACGGCTCTAACAATTTCTTTTGTTCACTGTTACTTAATACAAAAAAAAAATGCGGTGTGAAATATTGATATAACCTTCTGTTATTTCACTTTAAAAATTGTAATAGATAAATTTTTTAGTTAGGAATTTAATGAAATTCACCGGTGGTTTTATGAAGAAAATTGCAAAAACTGTAATAACGCACTTCCGGTTTATTAATTTTCTTAAAACTCGGAATTTGGGCAATCTATTTATTTCTAATTAATTTTGTCTAGATGGTAGAATTGTATAATCAACTAAGATAGCACTTTAGAGGAAAACATATCCCTCCTACTATGTAAAAAAAATCCCTTAAATGACTTCACCCAAAGAAAAGTTTCATATAAAAATTGTAGCTCTTTACATGTGTAGTTCACACTTCTAGTTTCATGAAAATCGTTAAAGTCGTTTTTGACAAAATACCAGAAAACTGAAAAATACATATCAGTAAACACGCAATTCCGGTCATTAGATTTTTTTTCAAACTTCGGAATTTCAACAGTACATTCAATTCTAATTAATATTATTTAAATGATAGAATTGTATAGTAAACTGAAATAGCGCTTTAGAGGAAAACCTAACCACCCCCTCTCCCAAAAGTGCCTTTAAATGAATTTTCCCAGAGAAATGTTTTAAATAAAGGTTGTAAGTTTGTATACGTGTAGTTGATATATCAAGTTTGAAGAAAATCGTTGGGGCCATTTTTGGGAAAATTGCAAAAAAGTGAAAAAGAAAACAGCTAATAAAGTGGTACTTCCGGTGAGGAATTTTGACAGATAACTTACTGTCAAGATGCCATACTGATACCTAAACTGAATATCACGTTTGAACTTTCTGCAATTTTTCAGTATTTGAGTTATACTGTGCAAATATACAAGAGGCCATTGTCTAAAAATCAATTTTTGTTAGGCTTAAGAGAGACCTCAAAATGTGTAAACTCGATGAAAACACGATATCGAAAATTTGACACGATTACAATGTGTACTTCCTCTTACTACGAATAAGAGAATGTAATAAATATGTTGACCTATTTAAACTAACTTTTATTTAACGTGTAACTTAATTTTTATCTTAACATACGTATTTTAAGAAAAATTAATTTTAGTACAGTTCAAAGTGATATTTTTTTTTTTTTTTTTTTTTAAGGAGTGTCAACATCGTGGTCATTTGCCCGGAGCATTCTCAGTGCACTGCCGGCCTCCGACAGTGTTCCCATACAGCCAACACTGTCATCACCGACAGTGAGCTGTAGGGGCTCCTAGGAGAGAAAATCTAAGGGTAGCACGGCTGGATCGAACCCGTGATTCCGCGTTGCTAGCCCAGCGCGCTACCACTGAGCTAATCCCTTCCCTCAAAGTGATATTGAAATGTAGTTAGTTTGATTTGTATCTGTGGTAGTTTATGGCGTGAGCGGTTTTGTAAAGGGCTTATGTGTATGTTTAAAGAATGGGAAGTACGAGGGTGGTTTGAAAAGTTCTCGGAATCACCGCTAGATGTCAGTGCTAGAGCAACGAGGTTCCCGCGCAATAATCACACATCCTTTGTGAGTGTACACGTGGCGCGTCAGTGCTCTTGCTGCAGGAGAGTGATAGTGATGACTCTTTTTTGTTGTTTCCGCGTAGTGATTTGTGACAATGGAAAAAACTGAGATTCGAGCAATGATTAAGTACTTTGCAAAGAAAGGTATGAAAGCAAAGGAAATTCATGCCGACTTTCAGAACACACTGGGGGACTCTGCTCCTTCATATTCAACTGTTGCCAAGTGGACCAGCGAGTTTAAATTTGGTCGGGAGAGCTTAGATGATGATCCGCGTAGTGGACGGCCAAAAAGTGCTACGACCCCAGAATTTATCGCAAAAGTGCATAAAATGGTCATGGAGGATCGTCGACTGAAAGTGCGAGAGATTGCTGAAGCTATAGGGATGTCATCTGAACGGGTATATCACATTTTAACCGAAGAATTAGGAATGAAAAAATTATCGGCAAGATGGGTGCCGCGGCTCTTGACATTGGACCATAAACGCACCAGATTGGAAATGTCCGAACAAAGTCTGGCCCGTTTTCAGCGCAACCAACAAGATTTTTTGCGCCGGTTTGTGACTACAGATGAAACTTGGGTCCACTACTATACCCCAGAGACAAAACAGCAGTCAAAGCAGTGGAAACATGCTGAGTCACCACCACCAAAGAAAGCAAAGGCAGTACGTTCGGCCGGAAAGGTCATGGCCTCAGTTTTCTGGGATGCGAAAGGCATTCTGCTGATAGATTATCTTCCTACTGGCCAAACAATTACGGGGCAGTACTATGCAAACCTCCTAGACCAACTGCAGGAAAAGATACGCGAAAAAAGGCCTGGTTTGGCAAGGAAGAAAGTCATCTTTCATCAGGACAACGCCCGCCCGCACACAAGTGTTATTGCCATGGCAAAACTTCATGGACTGAGGTACGAATAGTTGCCAAATCCACCTTATTCACCTGATTTGGCACCATCAGACTTTCATCTCTTCCCCAAGCTGAAAATTTTCCTCGGTGGACGGAGATTTCCTACAACGGAAGAACTGACAGCCGAATTGGAGAGGTACTTTGCAGGCCTGGAGGAATCTCATTTTCGAGATGGGATAAAGGCATTGGAACATCGCTGGACCAAATGCATTAGTCTACAGGGAGACTATGTTGAAAAATAAAAGCAGTTCCGCCGAGGTAAGACACTTCTTTCTAGTACATTCCGAGAACTTTTCAAACCACCCTCGTATTAGAAATAAGTAAGTAGTCACCAATGCTAACAATAAATATATTCTATTATAATAACTACAAATTATTTGCGATAAATGTATAAACTTATTAATATCTTGAGGAAACTAATTAGATTGATGTTACATAAGGTTGACGCTAAAAAAACTGGCACTGATGTTTACTGGCAAAATGTCTGTTTCAGACTGTTCTTGTTTGAAAGCAGAATGCAGACTGCATTTAAAGAATGCCTTCTAATTGTTAGTGCAAATCTTCCCCTGTGAGAAGTGGTGAAGAGACAAAGCTAAATAGGTCCTTTTAACTCTTATTGTAACTGTAGTCTTCTACCAAGGCCTTTTTGCCAGCGAATGTTATGATATTTTTAAAATAATATTTTTTAAATGAAATATATTTCTGGCATCCATCACAATATTGACGTTTAGGCTTTCCTCTACAGTGTTATTTAAATATAATTTGCGATAATATCTTCAATATAAAATTAATAAGAATTATATATGTTTCTAAAATTCTATGTTTGAAGAATATTGGTTGATCAGATGTGCGACTTCAGTGCATAGTGACGAAAATGATCAACGAACACCTAGTCTGAATTTCATTTATTTTAATTTTTTTTTTTTGTATTTCTGTTCTTTTACTCTCATTACCTTTCATTATTTATTTATTTATCCGTTTATTGTTGTTTGATGTTATATTTTACATTTCGTTTATTTTAATTTAAGGCGTGTCAACGTCTATGGTCATTAGCGCCTGGAGCCTTTTCATTGTACTGCTTGCCTCCAGACAGTGTTCTCCCGTTATAGACAACACTGTCCATCACCGGACAGTAAGCTATAGGGACTCCTAGGAAAAGAAAATCTAAGGGCACCAGTGCTCGACGCGAACCCGAAATCTCGGGAAGCTAGTCCAACGCGCTACCATGTGCTAATCCCTTCACTATTTTTATCGTGTTAATATTATGTACTTCCTACAAATCACAATGTAAATTAAATTTTGATTATTTTAAATCATCTTCTGTAAGCTTAAATTAAATTCTGACTCTAACAATTGTAAAGATTTTTTTCATCGAATTAATTATACTATGCTGAGTTTGGTCAATGTAATTGAATAGCCACATAATATGTCGAACATTTTTTTTGTTGTTGTCGAACAATGCGTTTTTTCTACTACCACTACATTCAAGAGACAAAGCTACCAAAGTTCTGTGAACTCTAAAAGACAAAGCTAAACAGGTCCTTTGAACTCTTCTTGTAACTGTAGTCATCTACCTGGGTGAACCCATTTTGCCAGCGAATGTTAGGATATTCTTGAAATAATAATTTTTAAATGAAATATATTTCTAGCATTCATCACAATATTGAAATTGACCATTAAAATAAAGTAATTACTGTTATTTTGGGACAGTGTATTGGTTCATAGAATTAATTTAAAAAAATTATACATTCTTTGAAACTTATTTACATGGTAATTAAAAAAAAAATTTCGTCCTTGTCCAGTTCCGTTAGACAGTTAACATTTTGTATTAGTGGCAATACTGGCTGCTTGAACAACACTTTCATAATATAGTGGTATTCGAACAGGAAATACCAGTGGAAAGTATACGTATTTTTGGGACTCTACTCTGCTGACCTAGTGACGGCTTTAAATAGGACAATTTATTCTGACTAGATCTACAAAATCATTATCTGTTGTTATTCATAAGCACTCACGTATTTCAATACTAGTTGATAAAATTTGAAGATTATGTTAGAACTAAAATCCTACTTATTATTTGAAATAATTCATTTTACTTTCTCTAATCGCTTTAAGGTTGCTTGGCTCATCTAATTTTCAAAATTAAGCTTCACCTGTTTTGAGAAGATCCACTGAGAAGGCAAAAATCTGGCGTGAACATACATGAATAACACTTATTCTGATTAATATAATTTAATCAATAAATTTTCTTTGAAATAGCAAGGTTACAATATTTAGTTGGGTTGGCCATAAAAACCGTTGTGGTGATTTCACTTGTGTACACTTGAGCGCCCTTATATGGAGCGCTCTATGTCAAAATCAACAAAACTTATGCAAATTTAAATTTAAACTAACTGACAGACCCCCCCCCCCCCCACACCACACAAATACCCCTCCAAATCAATTTTTTTCAAGTAAAATGGTACGTTTCTATCTATGCAGCCAGCATTTCAAGTATAAAAAAACTGGTGTGAAACACTGAATAGCTCTTACTGCAAAATGGTACATTTTCTTCACGCTTACAATTATTCTTATTAGTGCTTAAAACCGTCGACATTAACGACGATATTGATTAACAACGATATTATTCGGTAATAATCACACTTCCTGTTAACCGATTTTTTTCTTTCAAACTGGGAATTTTGGCAACTTATATCATTTTAATTAATATTATTTAGGTGATAGAATTGTATAGCTGAATTGTTGAAATGAAATAGCATTTTAGAGGAAAACATAACTCCCACCCCTTCCCAAAAAAGTCCCCTCAAATGAATTTTTAAGGAGAAATGTAGCAGATAAAAGTTCTAGCCCTGTATATGTGTAGTTCATATACTTAGTTTAAAGAAAATTGTTGGAGCCGATTTAGAGAAAATAGCAGAAAACTGAAAAAACTATTCACTAAAGTGACACTTCTGATTGAATGGATTTTGCCTGAAATCTTCAAGATTGATGCGGTGGAAGTACCTAAACGGAATACCAAGACTGAGCTCCATGCAGCATTTCGTTTTTGTTTGCAATGTTTTTCTCACACACACACATCCACACACACACACACACACACTCACAGGATGTTTTGTTAAAATAGTGTGATAGCACAGACTTCAAAGAGCAAAATCATTTTATATACTGTGTTGTAAATTGGATGTTGAGGTTCGATCATACAAAAGAACTCTTTTTAAATTTCTATCGACGTTTCGGCAAATTTGTTGCCTTCTTCAGGGTCTGTACAAAGGTTGTAATACAAATAAAAATAAAATAGAAAAACAACATAAAATATGAACTTAAAATAAATATTTTCAAAATAAAAATTTTTAAAATAAACTAAATAAAAAGTATGATTTATATAGCACATTTAAATTTATTTTAAACTACAGTTGTAGAATAGATCAATATTAAACTAAATCACAACTATAAAAACTTTGACAATATGCGGCATATACAAGAGTAAAGTATGGAAATAACTCAGGAAGTGTACTAACAAAAGTTTTCAGTTAGAATTACAAGCTCTAGTTTAACCTGTGGCATACCATCACCAAGTGTTACGGACATTGGATGGGTCAAGGTTTATGAAAACCGTGTCTTAACCTGTATGTTATTTTGGAAATTCCAGGAGATTGTTATAACTGAGGTGGTCTTTGGTGTCTTTTTTAATATGAATCATTTCCAATATATTTCTTTTTTTATTATTATTGTTGACGGAGAGAATTTTAGTGTTTTCCATGTCAAATTCATGTTTGTATTGTATGCAATGTTTCGTTAGTGCTATAGTCATGTCGGTCGGTTTTTTTAGTTTTACAGTCGTATTTACGTTGGTACAGTCTATTTTTTTAAATATTGAGATGTTTGTCCTATGTATGTAGCTGGGCATTGTAAGCAATTTATTTTATAAATTATATCTGATAATAAAGTTGTGGGTGTGGGGTCTTTTAGTTTAGAACAGAGTTTTTTTAGAAGATTGGAGTTTTTGTGAGCAATGGAAAGGTTATATTTCTTGAAGATTTTAGCTATTTTTCTGATAGACCTTCTATGTACGGGATAGAGATATAGGATATTGAAAGTTGTTGTGATGGCGTAGAGGGAGTCAGGTTACTCATATTATCTGTGGATCGCTGATCTAATATTTTTTGTACTATATGGAGAGGATAGCCATTATTTTTAAATATGTTAAATAATTTTAACTTGTTCTCGTCATGAAAACGGGGATGGCTAAGATGAAGTACACTTTGGTAAAGGATTTAACAAATTTTATATACTCTTAATTATGGGAACTGAAGATTTCGGACAACAATTTCCACAGATTTAGTGGAAATTGTTGCAGAGCCTAAGCCGAGACTAGAGACTCTACAGCTTTAAGATTCTAGCAACTGTGGAAAGTTTGAGAAAATGTAAAATCTAAGCTTAAGGAAGTCCCAAAAAGTCCTTACAATCAAAGAAGGAAAGAACAAAGATCAAAACGTCTGGAAAGAATTATCGTCCTATCAGATGCATCCCGAAATTTCTTCACTTGACATCGAAATATGTTCAGAAAAAAATATCTAACACAGCATATGAGTAGGAAGACGAGACAGATCACAGTTTAGGCGTATAGATTTGAAAACCCATCCAGATATTTAGGATTTCCAACACATTAATTGTCAGATCTTTCCTGGCCACCACATTATGTCCAGAACGTTTTTCTTTTTTTGATAAGAATGGGGAGAAATATTAATAATTAGAAGGAAAAAAAACTAAAAAAACTTCTTAATTCCTAATTTGTTCGAACCTCATTTTTCTACCTTCCGTCAGTTATCGTCTCAGTTATTTAGTAAGTTTTTAGGCTATTTGTAGGTTAATTAAGTTAAGTTAATATTTAGGTGTAGCTAGCTGTTAATTTTAATTTTAAGTTAATTTAGGTTTACCGTTAATATTTAGTGTTATTAGGATTAATATTTTAAAATTAAGCAGTAGAGTTAGGGAATTTTGACAAGACAGCTGTGGCAACACTGACGAAACAAGTAGCAGGTAAAAGAGAGTGAAAGAAAAAAAAAACAACCTTGTGCCAGGACCTTGTGCCTGTGAGGGAAAACTACTTGATGAAAAGTAATTTTTATTTCGGAGAAGAAAGGTAAGTGGGGTAAGTAAGGTCAGCCTTCACAACGATCGGACGATTTAAACCTTCTCATCTCACTTTCACACAACGGTCCCCACAAAAATCTGCAGATTGCTGGAAAAATACCAAGACTGGCGGAAGACAAGCATTTTCCCAGGAAAGGTCAGATATCTATCTGTAGATATGTTCCGAACAATTATGATGGTGCAGTTTTGTTTTTTTTAGAAATACGTTTTCTGGGAGGCCACCCCACCTATTTGGTAAAAAAAGGAACGTTTTTCTTTAATTAAAAACCAAACGAACGTTTTCTCACATGATAAAGCAAACCTTATAACGAGAAGATATGAACATTGAGCTGGGGTCAAGGTATGAGATTCTGCTGGGTAGTTGGGAGCAGGGAGTGGAAAAACATAAAAACTTATTCTACGCAAGATACAACTGTCATAATGGCAGATACCGTTAATTTTTTTTTTGTTTTTTAATCTAACTCCAGTTAGAGGATGTATTGCGATCGCCCGATTTTCCAAATCGAGTTTTTACCAGAAATACACGTTTTGAGGTTATAGTGGAAGAAGAAATGCAAAAATAAATAGTTTTGAAAAATATTTTAAGTGAAATAATTTTGGCAAAAATAATGTATTTTAGAGTCAGGTACTACAATTTATGGTCAATGTTGCTGTAAGAGACAAAAAGCACAGGAATCCGTTAGGAAAATAACAATGCCACTTGGCCAACTGTTTTGTGAGAGAAAATCCCCCGTTAGAGAGGGCATTCCTTCAAGACAGTCTACATTGTGCTTTCAAACAATACTTGTAGACACCGAAGCAGAACACAACAAGACTGTGCCAGTTATAAGTTAAAACATATGAGTTTATTCCAACTAATTTCAGTAAATTAATAAGCATATTGCTGTGTTATTGAGTAGCATTTAAATATCTTTAATGAATATATTTAATTTAATCTACCAGTGTTTTCTTAATTATTCTTATTACTTCTCTCTTAAACATATATACTCACAAGCCCTTTAACAAAACCGCTCAAGCCACTACAAACTACAACACATCATCACCAATTACATTTCAAGGTCCCCTAAGTCCGAAAAAGAGATTTTTAGAAAATGGGCTGTTTGTGTGTGCCTGGATGTGTGTGAAAAGAATATCTCAAAAACGAAAAGTTGCAGGAACATCAAACTTGGTATTCCATTTAGGTACTACCACCGACCGCATCAGACACGAAGATTTCGGGCAAAATCCATCAAGCGGAAGTGCCACTTTACTGAATGAGTTTTTCAATTTTTGCTAAATCAACTACACATGCAAAGAAATACAACGTTTATTTGAAACATTTCTCTGTGAAAATTCATTTAAGAGCACTTTTGGGGGAGTGGAAGGGTTATGGTTTCCTCTAAAGTCATCTATTTCAGTTTATTTATACAATTCTATTATCTAAATAATATTAATTAGAATTAAATATGTTTTAGAAATCCCGAGCTTGAAGAAAAAATTGGATGACCACAAGTTGCGCTTTACTGAAAGTAGTTTTCAGTTTTCCACTATTTTCTCTAAAACTGCTTCAATGATTTTCTTGAATCTTAATATATCAACCAGACTATACAAAGAGCTACAACTTTTATTTGAAATATTTATCCGGGAAAATTCATTTAAAGAGACTTTTGGGAGAGAGATGGAGTTATGTTATGTTTTCCTCAGTTTAGCAATGTGCTATACAATTCTGTCAACTAAATAATATTAATTAGAATTATATAAGTTGCCAAAATTCCCAGTTTGAAGAAAATCGGTTGACCGGAAGTGCTACTTTACTGAAAAAGGTTTTCAGTATTTTGTGATCTTGTCTCCATAAAAATGCCGACGATTTTAAACACTAATAAGAATTGTAAGTGTGAAGAAGATCTGCCATGTCACAGTAAGAGAAAGTCGTATGAGTGTTTCACACCAGAATTTTTTATTTTATTTGTTACGGACCTTTTGAATTTGTTCTTTTAGGGACAAGCAATTCATTTTCCTTCTTTGTATGTTATTATTGTTTTTATAAAAACTTTTTATTTGCATTCGATAGCTAGGTTGGGATTAATGTATAACTAATTTTCCTTTTATTTAACAAAACCAGGTCAGGCATGTTTTTTTTAAATACTAGATTGTGTGTTTTGTTCAAAAGATATTATATACGTTTTGTTTTTTGAATGGAGAAGGTAACATTAATAAAATGTACTTCGTTTAAATTCATATTATCAGAAGTGGAACAGCCATCTAGAGCCAAAAGCAAGGTCAGGCAGGCATAGCGAATTTGTACCAAAACAGTTTGGCAAGTAAAGGAGTGACTAGTTCGAATCTGACTCAGGAATATTCTTTTTTTTCCATTTTTCTTTTTTATTATTATATATTATTATTATTTTCCAACTTAATATCTTGAATCTTTATTCTTTTATTTTTATTGTAACGTTTATTTGCTTAATTCCTGTATTTTAGTACATTCTATTAGAACTGTTCCTGACTTTCTTTTTCCCATATTCATTAGTCTATCGAAGCTAACCGTGGGCGCTGGGTTAGCCTGCTTGGCCGCGGTTGTACTGTTAACATTTTATAATATCTCACAAGTATTTTATAACAATCTAAATTCAAATTCATACAAATAATTGCTGAATATTACTTTATAATATTTAACAGAATCGTCAATGGTGCACTGCGAACAAAAAGAATTCTGGTATTTTATCCGTCACAGCATGCATATTCATTTTCTTCCTGACCGGTTTCGGATTTTCATCCAAATGACAGAGTGAATTCACCAATTTCATGTAGAGACTTCACTCTAGCTTAATGTTTCTGTTACACTCACACTTGTTGGTTGTATATATGTGGGGAGGTTATAAGGTTATTGAATAACCTTATAACCTCCCTACATATATACAACCAACAAACCAACAAGTGTGCGTGTAACAGAAACATTACGTTGAAGTGAACTGTCTACACGAACTTGGTGAATTTACTCTAACGATTGAAAAGAATCCGAAACCGGTCAGGAACAAAATGTATATGCATGCTACGACGGATTAAATACCAGATCATAAGAGACATTTTTCCGTGGTAGCCTGCTTCAATTTGTGGTCATCGACCGGTTTCGGGCGTTAGCCCATCTTCAGGATGCGTTTGTACGACAGTGTGATAACACAGACTTGCACAGAGCAAATGCAGTTTATACACTGAATTGTAATGCATAAACTGAATTTGCTCTGGGTTAGCAAATACTGAAGTTGGGCGAACGCCTGAAACCGGTCGATGACCACAAAATGAAGCAGGCTACCACGGAAAATGTATCTGATGCTCTTTCTAGCCCTGCGGAACCAACCACCACAACAACATAAATACCACATGTTATTCAGCATTGCGGACCCATCACATATTCAAAAAGAGTTCTACTTGCCGGAATGAGAACTTTCAACCTAAGGCACCGTTTCTACATTGATTTCACTAAGAAAACTAAAAATCAGGAATGATTATAGAGAGGATATATCCTAATCCAATACCACAATGATGAAAGCCTCGGACCTTTTTCGATCGTAACTGCCAAGGCATTTAGTTCTTACACTTAAACTTTTAAGGTAATATTTCTTACAGATACTAGATATACATTGAATAATGGAATTATGTTAATATTGAATTAATTTTAACAAACTTGGAGATATTCAATCGAAGTTATATCCTGTAATAAATAATAATATATCAATAAAGTTCTAAGACATCTAGGTCACTAGAATCTATTTTTATTTATTTTTTTTTTATTCTTTATTTTTTTATTGTTTACTTAGAACTAGTTATTTAAAGAAAGTAAACAACTAACATTGAAACTATATTTTATTTTACTTTTACATTCACCAAACATTAAAGGAAAGTAATACGGAAGGAAAAATAGGTTAAACTAAATTGGTGATATTAGATTTGTTTTTGTGCGAATGATGTAAGTATGAAGCAAATCAATTGTTTATATACCCCAACTTTTTAATTTTCATTTATTTAATTTCTAAATTTAATTAAGTTCCTTTTTTTCTTAATGAATAATTCTATTTAACTCGTCATTGGTCCACTATATTAGTTTTTCTCTCACAAAAAATTTATCTCCCCACTTTTTCTATAATTCTTACAATTTTTAGACTTGAGATCTTTTGTGATTGAGTTTTAGTATTCCTTTGTATTGTGAAAGGGCGCTCATGTCTTCAACCTGTCTTCTTCACTTCGACCACAACTTCGATTCTATAAAGGTAGTTCTGTTCGTGTGAGAGATTCTTTCTTCGCGCAACATGGGACTCGAACCCATGACCCTGAGATTAAGGGTCTTATGCCCTACCGACTGTCCCTTATTTAATCGGGATAGATATCTTGAAAGATCATAGGGTCATTACACACGGCCAATGGTGACCAGCCTTTACACCCATCCAACAACTCTACTGGTTCGCTAATAAATGGTTCACAGATTACAGGGATTAAACGGTTGGATCCTCAAGAACCGAAACAGTTGAACCTTCTGTTAAAGAAAAACTGAAAGATATGGAGGAAACAACCGATTTTTCAAACTTAACCGAACATGCCATTGATGTAGAAGGGTACCCGCCAATCAAACAAAGAGTATACCTGTTACTCAGGATGCTCTGATAATGTACGAGTAGTTTAATGGGCGCAGGCAATTTCATTACCTGAGAAAATTGAAAATCATAGAGAAAAATTTGAAATAAAACTTAAACTTACTCCTACGTTCTTACTCGTAGGTCATAAAAAACGGCTAATCCCTGGCTAGACAGTGAAAAGTAGGGCGGGATCTTGCACCACCACAAAGATAAACTAAACTTTAATTGTATTATATATTATATATAATATATATATATTGTACATACATTTATAGTCTACAGCTCACTATCCGCTGATAGACAGTGTTGTCTGTATTAATTATTATTATTAGTAAATCCGGGTGCCTAATGGCTTGGGACCTATATATATATATATATATACAGGAAAATAAGAAAAAGGTAATATAGATACATAAAAACTTGAAAGATAGATACACCCAGCTTCAAGCAAGGGAAGATAATGATATCCGGCTCTTTTTTTAGAGCTAGTACTTATAGTTCAAAAGTCCATACAAAAAAATTTTTTGGCATTTTGAGATAAAGAATGCTGTTCTTCCTAATTAATATCTTTCTCTATGTGATACTGAATAATCATGTCCACAAAAAAAGGACTCCTGCCCCATTCCAAAAACCGATGGCGATGTCACATCATGAGCGATATCACATCTCCAGTTGACCCACAGGAATAAAAATTAGTTGGTTTGATCTCTTCAGACCAATCTGTAGAAAAGCCTTTTTTATGTCAGTGATCATGTTTTATTAGTTTATTTTAATTCTAATTACCAAATTTTTCTAAACAGAATTTCAGGCTGGGATGAGCCCTTATAATGAGAGCTGACGTCAAATAGAGGTATTATTTCGCTGTTAAGTGTTGAACCTTCTAATACGAATTTCGAAATACACCAGCTTTAATTATTCCAGCAGATTTCAGAATATTCTATGCCATCCCGAAAAATGCTGCCAAACTACTGTAGTGGTATCAGATGTCTTGAAGAGGGTTATGATGCGATGAATGGTTGGGAGTTAGAGATTTTTACATAGTTGTTACTCGAAATATGAACTACTAATTTACGAAAATAGACTATATATTTTAACAATAATTTATACGTTTGAGAAGATAAACTACAATTAATTTAAAATGATTTAATGGTAACCAGAATGCACAACTATAATGATTGATGAATAAATATATGTTTAAAACCTTAGATAGGGAAGCGCTCGCAATGTATGAACTGATGTCGTATATCACTGGTAGAATCCTGATGAAACGCTGATAAAATACTGAAGAATACTCTCCCCTCTTCCGGTGGAGAGACGTTTATATTGGCATCATTCACACATTGACAAGTGTGTAATTACGGGTCACACTAAAACATCTCTTGCCGTGTGTTAACCCTAGGTCTTGAATAGGTCGGTGACCAACACTTGATGATGGCGGTTATCAAAAGACTGTAGCCAGGTGGTCTTTTGAGTGTTTGTTGACCCTTGTATATCGGCCAGGTGGCTTCTGCACACTGACCGTATAATGACCCTTTGAAAGGGTTTTAGCGGTGTGTCTTTGGCGGTCCCTTTGACCGTGCACTGACCGCGGCTCTTGACCTGAATAATAGCGACTGGCTGGCACCACTAGTTATAATTTAAAAATTATATCTTTTCCTTTTTGTTATCACTCCTTCTTGTTATCACATTACACTACAATTGTCTTTTAATGCTTCTGTTTATATTTAAAAATATATGTAACTAGCACGAATTCCCAGGTGCTTCGTTCTGGGTAATATTATCTTCTAAGGATAAATTTTGCTTAGAACGAAGCAAGGAATTAGTTCAGAGGTAGTGTGCTAGACTCCCATATGGAGATGAGAGCCGTCTTGCCCTTAGATTTTCTCTTCCTAGCAGTCACTACAGCTCACTATCCGCTGATAGGCAGTGTTGTCTGTGTTAATTATTATTATTATTGAATCCGGGTGCCTAATGGCTTGGGACCTAAGCCTGTAAGGCTTTTATCCCCCCTTTCCCCCCAATTCATCCCCGTAATTAATCTCCCACGGTAGTCTACCGGTCAGTCTGCAATATCCCAAGATATCCTTTAACTCCAACTCACCCAGGCAATCCTGCGAGAGTGGTGCCCTCCCGAATACACGAAACTTAGTGCTAGCGAAACGGGGACACTGACGTAAGTAGTGGTGCACCGTTTCCCTGACTCCATCATCACAGTTCAGGCAAATGGGTCTAGACGTCCTTCCTATATTATGCAAGAGACTAAACACCCAAGTGTGTCCAGTCACTACACCCACCAAGGTCCTCAGACCTATCCTACTAAGGGACAGGAGGTAATCCGAAACCCCCGCGTGAATTCCTTTAATGAATCTTTTAGCCTGGAGGCACCCCTTCATATCCTCCCAGCGTTTCTCCAAGACTCTTGTCTCCCAAAGTCGAATCTGTTTATCACAGAACCTCTTAGTGACAGCAAGAGCTGGCTTGGGACCAAAAAAAGTTAAAGAGCATCCCTCCCTAGCCAGCCGATCCGCCCTCTCATTGCCCTCTATTCCCGCATGTCTCAATAGAGTCGCACCATACCCCTCCGAGCTAAGGTATTAAGCCTTCTCCTACATTCTCCCACCAATTTCGACCTTCAACACGGCTTGCTCAAAGCCCTCAGTGCGGCCTGACTGTCAGAAAATATCCGCACCTCGTTGTCTCTAACAAGGCTAGCAGTGCAATAAGAAGGATCCGGGCTCATATAACCATGGATGTAAACTCGCCTTAAATTAAAAAAAAAACAAAAAACTTTTACATACAATTGTATATATGTAAAAACCGTATGAAAGCTTGGGCTTATTAATTAAAGGAAAAAGTCTAAAAGTAAAAAAATGAACATATCAATTTGACGAAATGATTAAGCAAATCACATGTTTTAAATTAGGCAGAATACAAAAAAAAAATAATTGAGAAAGATAAGTTTATTTTTTAATTTTAAGAAACCTAAGTATCATAATTCATGATAAAATACATTACCATTAGATTACCTTGTTGCAGGATTTAATGTTATATAATTAATCCTAATTCATTTTTTTTGTGTGGCTATTTGGTCGTTTCTGAGTAAATGTTAGTTACAAAAAAAAGGGAAAAACTACTATCTACAAAAATATTCGTTAGGGGAACAATGGGTCTATTCATAATTATACCGTCGGCTTTGTTTACTATTTTAACAACAATGCGTTGAATTAACTAAGGTCAGCTATGTCAGAATAATTGTATAATTAAATGTAAAAAGAGAAAAAATACCGTTAACATTATTTAATTAAATGTTTTTATTGGAACAGTATCTTTTATAGATTTATATTTAAATGGAACTGAATAAATGATTTTAAAAATAATTTTATTTATAATTAAAACCTAATTAAGAACAACATTATTTGAAGTCAAGGTTTTGATATGTAACTTTAGATTGCTTATGCTACCTTATGTTTGCAAATATTTCAATATTTTTGAAGCGCAAAATTGTGATTTATTCTATCCATTAAATGTTTATTTTTATTTACTTTCTCACCCACTGTTAAGAAGAAAATTGATTGTTGTTTAATGGTTTTATTAATAAATAATAAATATCTTTTACAGAATAGTTTTAATTTTTTTTCTTTTAAGATTCATGGGTGTTTCTTATTTTATCTGCATATGATTGAAGAATTAACGAATAATTGAATTATGATTGAAGATTGGACCAACTAGTTTAAGCACAAATTTAGAATTGGATATTTGTAAATATATTTATAATCCTCACTAGTTAAGAAAGATTATTATAGTAGTTTCAGTCCAATGGTTTAAGTACGTAAATAAGAAACTGGAATGATTTTAATTGATTTATCTTGATCTTACATAAATTTATTACTCTTTTATTTTGTACAAATTTATAAAAATTGTATTTATATATATATATAAGCTATTGGGAAATTTAAAAACCACTCTTAATTGAATTTTATATATTTCTAGAAAAAATTCTTTCGTTTATGAATATGTATTTTTAGCTACCGGTATACATAAAGGCTTGATCAATACCTGTCAGTTAAAAAAAAAAGTAATAAGCGTGTACAACAGATTGAATATATTACAATCCTTACCAACCATAATCATACTGTGTAATTAAGCATTCAAATGGAAATCAGTGGAGTAGAAATATATGAAGTAAAGCAGAACGAGATTCTATCAAAATTTTATACGTATTTTTCTAAAATCCAAGGACTTATTATTAACAACTCAATTATCTTAAAGCATTTTCTGAGTTATTTACGTAAAGAATGAATAACCGATTTAAAGGAAGAGAGAAACTTTACACTAAAGCAATATATCAAAAAATAATATTTTCCCTTACAGCATTAAGAGAAATTAAAAAAAAAAAAAAATCTGGTGAGAAACACTCACACAACTTTCTGTTACTCCAGTTTTCACAATTGTAATTGAGAAATTTTATAGTTTGTGTACCAAATTTGATGAAATTCGTTGGAGTTCAATAAAAACGCATTTCCGGTATACTAATTTTCTTGAAACTCGGAATTTTGGCCATCTATTGAATTCTAATTAATTTTGTTTGGGTCATAGAATTGTATAATCAACTATGATAGCAGTTTAGAGAAAAAAATAACCCCACCCCTCCCCAAAAAGACCCTTTAAATGACTTTACCAGGAGAAATGTTACAAATAAAAGTTGTAGCTCTTTATATTGTATAGTACACATAAATCGTTGCGAGTCGTTTTCGAAAAAATACCAGAAAACAATATTTCAGTAAAAACGCACTTCCGGTCATCCGATTTTTTCAAACTCAGAATTTCAACAACATATTTAATTCTACTTAATATTATTTAGATGACAGAATTGTATAGTAAACTGAAATAGCACTTTAGAGGGGAAAACCTAACCCTACCCCTCCACCAAAACTGCCATTAAATAAATTTTCCGGAGAAATGTTTCAAATAAAAGTTGTAGCTCTTTGTATGTGTACATGATATGTCAAGTTCCAAGAAAATCGTGTAAGCCATTTTTTTTTTAGAAAAACGCAAAAAAGTAAAAAAAAAAAAACAACCAGTAATGTGGTACTTCCGGTTGAGGAATATTGACAGATAACCCACTGTCGGATCCCATGGTGATACCTAAACGGGATATCAAGTTTGAACTTTCTACGATTTTTCGTTTTCGAGCTATGCTATTCACATATACACACACACACACACAGACCATTTGCTAGAAACCACTTTTTTTGACTCAGGGGATCTCAAAACGGATATTGCCGGTGGTGAAAACTGGATATCGGAAATTGGACACGATTACAATACTTCCTCTTACTAGGGGAGTAAGAGAAAGTAAAAATGGTAGGGTTTAAATTTTTATATCTAAACATACTTGTGTAAAGCGCCCCTCTGTCTAAACCAGCAAAGTTTGTGCAATTTAAATTTAAACTTAATTGATAGATCCGCAAAACTGATGTAAAATAAATTCTTCCAAAAAATTTTTCAAATAAAAGTGATAGGTTTTTATCTGTGCAACAAACAGTCGCAAGTTTAAAGGAAATCGTAGCCGTTTTCATGAAAATTCCAAAAAAACTCAAAACCTACTCTGGAAATCGCACTTCTTAACAGATTTTTTTTTTTTTTTTAATTTGGAATTATATCAATGCCTCTAATATATATTAATATAATGTAGCTGGTGAAAATATATATTGTACTGTAGCGGTATAAATCCTATCATAAACATAACATAAATTTTCAGAGACATTTTCCGTGGTATCCTGCTTCATTTTTTGGTCATCGACCGGTTTCGGGCGTTCGCCCATCTTCAGTATGCGTTTGCCAGACAGTGTGATAACCCAGACTTGCACAGAGCAAATTCACAGTGTGCATATTCAGTTTATACCTAGTGTATTAACTGAATTTGCTCTATGCAAGTTTGTGTTATCATCACAAACACATCCTGAAGATAGGCAAACGCCCGAAACCGGTCGATGACCAACAAATGAAGCAGGCTACCACGGAAAATGTCTCTGATGCTTTCCAACTCTGCGGAACCAACAACCACAATAACATAAATTTATTTCTTCTTTAAGTTACATGATGATCTTTTAACAAAGGAGTTGACATATTTCTCAGTACAATATAAAAAAAAAAAAAAATATCATAATAAGAAAAAAAGAGAATAAGAATGATTAATTTTAATTAAATATATATATCGAAAGGAAACATAATTTGATTGGTGCAATGTTAATAACATGTGTATTATAAAAAGAAATAAAAACATTGCAGAATAATATTGAACTAACAGTAAGTTAACTTATTCGATGAAACTAAAAAGTAATATTATTGAAATAAATATTTCTCTCTTTTTGTGCCGGTTGGAGCTAAAGTGATTCGTTCACTCATATAAATCCCTATTGTTCCATAGATTTGTAATAAAAACAAAACAAAAAAAAGTTTCATTAGTTATGGAGAGATTTATATATTATATACATAATTTTGCACTTTTGGTTGATATTAATTTGGAAAATTATATGTACGATTACAAATGAATAAAATTATTATATATTATCCATATTTTTTTTTTTACTCATAACCCGAGAGATAAAATGGGATACGACTATGAAAAGTATTTATTTTTTTGAAATTTGTAAGACAACACTTTCTTATAACGTCTGTTTGTAAAAATGACCGCTAGATAGTATTGAAATGCACTACTAGAATAACACCTGATTATGAACTCCTATAAAGTAATGTTTGCCTGATACTGAGGAGCACCAGTGATGAATGTAAGACGGATTGTGATGACGGCGGACAGATATAGAAGTAGTGTCAAGTAGAACATGGAATGAATGGCTGGCTGTTTTTAATTAATTGGTAGGAAGACAGGCAGAGAACAATTCTTTCAATTTCTCTTTCACATTTAATCATGTTGAAAAATTTAGTATAATTTCTTTCCAAAGAAAGATTATTATTTTAAAAAATATTGCTTACTAAATCAAAACTATTACAAATTTGACAATATGTGGGTGGCATATATAAGAGTAAAGCATGGAAATAACTGAGGAAATATACTTACAAAAATGTTCAATTAGAATTCCAGTAGTAATTAATCTAATATATTGGATTCTAACTGAAAATTTTTGTAAGTACATTTCCTAAGTTATTTCCATACTTTACTCTTATATCTGCCACATATTGTCAAAGTTTTAATAGTTGTGACCTAGTTAAATATTGATCTGTTCTACAACAATAGTTTAAAATAAATTTAAATGTGCTATATATATCATACTTTTTATTTAGTTTATTTATATAGTTTAACAAATTTTTATTTTGAAAATATTTATTTTAAGTTCATATTTTAAAACCTTTGCACAGACCCTGAAGAAGGCAATAAATTTGCCGAAACGTCGGTAGAAATTTAAAAAGAGTTCTTTTGTAAGACCGAACCTCAACATCCAATTTACAACATTGAATAGAGCGGTCGTAACGAACACCAAAAACATTTATATTTTTATAATATTCTTTGTAAATTCTGTAAATATTTCCTTTCTAATATAATTTTTTTTTTTTAACTTTTGTTATGATTTAATTGCAATGACTATATTGCAGTTTCACAACATATTTCCCCAATTGAAGGGTATCAGCTTGTTCCAAATGTTGCTGGGACAATTAAAAAACAGAAGAATTTCAAAAGAAATTATTAATAAAACATTTTCGTTCCTGTTACATCTTAAGGATTCATGCAATAGTGATACTCAAAAAAGCAGAGTGATTGCATCGAACATTCACATGACGCCTGAGGTGAATTCTTAATTGCCATTTATATTATCATTATAATACCTTAATCCATACGTATCTGATTGAAGTTTGCTAAGCAGACTTTTGGAAGAGGAGATGGACCAAAAATGATTAGGGAATATGATAAGGCTCAAAAGATAGCCCTTGCACGACAAATTATAGGTTCCGGTAGGATAATTCGTCTACTCTATGTTGATCAGTAGGAATATGAAACCTAATTATATTACATTATAAATCCCGTCCACGACATCTAATTTGGAAGTTGGACGTTAGGCTCGCCTTAAAAAGATAGGCATTACTTACTTTACTTACCTTATTACAATTATAAATTAGTAAATAATAGCTTCGAAATTAAAATATTAAAACTGAAAAGTAATATTATTGAAATAAAGTATTTCTCGCTTTTTGTGCCGGTTGGTACAAATTCCAAAAATTTTGACGGAGAAGTTAAGGCCATTTCAATGGCTTTAATGGAAGTGGCAAAAAAGACAATTCCACCTAAGGTAGTAATTTTTGTCGATTCCCAGACTGCAGTATTAGCGGTTTCCAGCAGTGATTACATGGACCACAAGGAGGTGATATAGGCAAGGCAAAATAGACATGTTAATCTCAGATTGATGCCATGTGGTTCTGCAGTGGATTCCTGGCCACTGTGGCCATTTTGGGAATGTTCAAGCCGACAATTTGGCGGGGCAAGGAGCATTACAACAACAGCCGCATCAAGCTCTTTCACTCTCCTCTGCAAAACGCATTATATAAAGTCCCGAATAAAGGAGTTGGTGGGAGTGAGGCAGGTGAGCGGGGCTGTGGGAAAGTCATGGGTAAGAATTCTCGTTACCCCCTCCCACAGGCACTGCCCCGTGCTGAAATGGTAGCAGCCTTCAGGATAATGACCATTTGTTCCGCATTGGAGTATTGAATTGCCCTAGTTGCCCTTTGTGCGAGATTCAGGACATGGACGCCCAACACTTGCTTTATTGTAGAGGTTTGGCAGGTGTACAAAAAATTGACTTGGACGATCGCAAATATGCAGCAGATTATATTGGGTTGCGAGGCGCCAAATGATGAGTAGTCAATCAGTAAAGGCGTGGGCGTTATAAAAAAAAAGTATCATATTATATTTTCTCAACTAAAAAAAGTGATTCGTTTTCCATAATGAAGAAAGAAGAATGAAATTTCAAATTACTTGATGTTACAAAAGAATAACAAAAATGTTTCTTTGCTAAGCCCGGCACACAAAAGGAAGGAGTTTTTTTTTTTTGACAAATGAACTTATTGCTAGGAAAAGTTCTTGTGTTCGGTATTTTCGCGTTGGATGTCTACAGTTTTTTTTTTTCTAATTTAAGGAGCGTCAACACCTATGGTCATTGGCGCCCGGAGCCTTCTCAGTGCACTGCCGGCCTCCAGACAGTGTTTTCTCGTTACAGAAAACACTGTCCATCACAGGACAGTGAGCTGTAGAGACTTCTAGGAAGAAAAAATCTAAGGGTAGCACAGCTGGATTCGAACCCGGGTCCTCAGCGTGGGAGTCCAGTACGCTAACCACTTACCTAATCCATTCTCTCTACACTTTATGGTGTGTGCTATTGATTATTCAAATTTTACTAATTTATTTCATTTATATTTGATACTGGGACTTGAAATATTCTTTGTTAAATCTACCTTCCAGTGGAAAAACCTTTGCATAAATTAAAAAGTTTTAGACAGTATTTTTTCAGCTGGTAAAACAAAATAGGTTGAAAAATTTTGTGAAATATCGCTGAATGTGGTTAGTGTTGGTGAATGAAGTTTTAATATTAAGAAATATAATTGAGGAAAATCAATGTTCCAAATTTATTAATTTTTATTGTAGAAAATAATTATAATAAAATATTTCCAATATTTATATTACTTTGATTTATTCCACACTTGAAATAATAAACTGAAAAATGGGCTTCGAAACTGCACAGTATAAGATACGAGAGGGCACGGAGACAAAAAATTTTTAATTGAAGATAATTTTTTTTAATTAGTTTATTGATTTTTGTGAATGATCAGTGATCTTTAAAACAATGTTTATAAAGGCTTTTTTTTTTTTTAATTTCAATTTATTGTTTATTTAATTATGTGAGTATTAAAATCTGGGAGTTAAACTTATTTCGTAATAAGCAGTGGCAATTTTAAGAGAAAATAACAGATTATTTCTGTAAATATTTTATTTAACTTTTTTAATTTAGACTTTATGATACTTTTATGAATAGTATATGATATCTTTTGCAGTATACTTAAACCGCAGCCAAATTGATCAACTATAAAATACTTTTGTTATTATTATGTAGGGGCTCAGTATTTTTGTTATTTTTATTTTTGCATCCGAGCCCTCATTGAAAACTGGGAAGTTTTTTTATGTCAGCTTCAAAAATTACATAAATCTAATAACAAGAGAATACTGGACACCAGATAAGTATTATTAAACTTTTAAACGATTCAAGTTGGTAAATCTAAAGTGAATCTGGGACCCATAAGTGGCAGTTTTTGCAGCTAAAGTGATTCGTTCACTCATATAAATCCCTATGTTCCATAGATTTGTAATAAAAACAAAACAAAAAAAGTTTCATTAGTTATGGAGAGATTTATATATTATATACATAATTTTGCACTTATGGTTGATATTAATTTGGAAAATTATATGTACGATTACAATGAATAAAATTATATATTATCCATATTTTTTTTTTTTTTACTCATAACCCGAGAGATAAAATGGGATACGACTATGAAAAGTATTTATTTTTTTGAAATTTGTAAGACAATACTTTCTTATAACGTCTGTTTGTAAAAAAGACCGCTAGATAGTATTGAAATGCACTACTAGAATAACACCGGATTTCGGATTATGAACTCCTATACAGTAATGTTTGCCTGATACTGAGGAGCACCAGTGATGAATGTAAGACGGATATGATAACGGCGGACAGATATAGAAGTAGTAGTGTAAAAAGTAGAACATGGAATGAATGACTGGCTGTTTTTAATTAATTGGTAGGAAGACAGGCAGAGAACAATTCTTTCAATTTCTCTTTCACATTTAATCATGTTGAAAAATTTAGTATAATTTCTTTCCAAAGAAAGATTATTATGTTAAAAAATATTGCTTACTAAATCACAACTATTAAAAATTTGACAATATGTGGCATATATAAGAATAAAGCATGGAAATAACTTAGGAAATGTACTTACAAAAATGTTCAGTTAGAATTCCAGTAGTAATTAATCTAATATATTGGATTCTAACTGAAAAGTTTTGTAAGTACATTTCCTAAGTTATTTCCATACTTCACTTTATATCTGCCACATATTGTTAAAGTTTTAATAGTTGTGATTTAGATTAATATTGATCTGTTCTACAATAGTTTAAAATAAATTTAAATGTGCTGTATATACATATATATATCATACTTTTTATTTAGTTTATTTATATAGTTTATTTTAACAAATTTTTATTTTGAAAATATTTATTTTAAGTTCATATTTTATGTTGTTTCTAATTTTTAATGATGTGTAATAAAACCTTTGCACAGACCCTGAAGAAGGCAGTAAATTTGCCGAAACGTCGGTAGAAATTTAAAAAGAGTTCTTTTGTAAGACCGAACTTCAACATCCAATTTATAAGATTGAATAGAGCGGTCGTAACGAACACCAAAAACATTTATATTTTTATAATATTCTTTGAAAATTCTGTAAATATTTCGTTTCTAATATTAATTTTTTTTTTTTTAACTTTTGTTATGATTTAAATGCAATGACTATATTGCAGTTTCACATCATTTTTTCCCCAATTGAAGGGTATCAGATTGTTCCAAATGTTGCTGGGACAACGAAAAACAGAAGAATTTCAAAAGAAATTAATAAAACACTTTCGTTCCTGTTACATCTTAAGGATTCATGCAATAGTGATACTCAAAAAAGCAGAGTGATTGCATCGAACATTCACATGACGGTGAATTCTTAATTGCCATTTAATTATCATTATAACACATTAGAAAGTGAACAATCCATACGTTTCTGATTGAAGTTTGCTAAGCAGACTTTTGGAAGAGGAGATGGACCAAAAATGATTAGGGAATATGATATGGCTTAAAAGGTAGCCCTTACACGACTAATTATAGGTTCCGGTGGGATAATTCGTCTACTCTATGTTGATCAGAGAAGATTTGAAGAAAAAGTATATTTATAAATAATGATATGAGAATAGAGGAATAAGAAAGATCTTTGCAGATTGATAATTGATAGATATTTAGTGTGACGTTTTCTGTTTTCTTCAAGCCCCAACTGCCAAAATGTTGAGAAAAAACAGGTCTTTTTTAATTATACTGTTATTTTGTCATACCATATTTCTCTCAACATTTCACTTCTTTCTATTTCATCCTTGGAGTCCCTTCACCCTCTAATTTAATTTTGAGCTCATCTAAAAAATATAAGGTTATTGCAAAAGTTCTGATACTGTGACATTAAGTGAAGTATGTTAAGAATTATTATTATATTATTCTATTGTATTAGATGAAATAAAAATTCTCTAATATAAAATGAAAATTTTTCAATCTATGAAATAATTTACTCGTTTTCAATAACATTTTTCTAATGATCAGTCAAGGCCTGGACTCTTCTAATAAAAAAAATCTAAAGATTTTTCTTTAAAAATCGAATCTAAATATTTTTTTCATTGATTCTTTAGATGTGAAAAATGTTTAAATTACTTTTAAGACCGATGAAATTTAATGGAGCAAGATCAGGGGAATAGGGTGAATGAATAAGGATGTGTAAGGTCTGCAATTATCGTGCTGTATAACAATTTCTTTCGATTAGGTCAAGCAGAATTTCTTTTTTTGAATGCCCGACTTCAGTTCATCTACTAACTGAAGACAGTATTTAATAGAATTAATAGTATCATTGCTGCGAAGCAGGTCGTAGAAGATAACACCCCGACAATCGCACTTAATTAACAGGAAAAGGATACAAACCAGTAACCAGGCGAGTGTTCATAGCAGTGTACGGCAATCAGCGTCCCGAGACATTTTGTTTTCTTCGCTTAGAACGTATGGGCCCCAAACATCAAGCTTGGAAACATATCCCAACTGTTAAAGTGACGAAATGCTGTTGTTATGTCATAGCTTAGTCTTCTTGCTATCTCCTGAGTTGTTATTCGAGCATTTTCTATAATTACATCTTGAGACACAAGATCAACCTCGTCAGGGCGACCAGACCTCGGTTGGTCTTCTAAGTTGAAATTTCTTGCTTAAAAGTTTGCTTATAACAGTTTCACTAGAATTTTGAAGGAAAATCACCCTAGTAAAAATCATGCATATTTTTAATGTAGTCGGTATATGTATTTGAACCCTTTCGAAACTTATACAGCACAGCATGTCCGAAATGCAGGTTTTCATATTTTTAATTTTAAACCACCCAGTAAAAGTGTTAAAATTCAACTGAATTCTTCCAAATTGTCTCCTCTGACATCGTATTTTTGTTTATATAAATGGGATAAATTGTGTTTACATTATTAGTCAAAGTTAAATGTTTAAAGTCTTATTAAAACTTTGTGTCAGAACTTTTGTAATGAGCCTTTACCTTCTTAAGTCATGCTTGTTATTCTCAACAAATGTTTTGTTTTAATAATAATTAACATCTTAACATCCGTTTGTCAAATATTAATAGAGCTTTGAGATATTTATCCTACATTTTTTTTTCAATTGGATAATGCAATGTGACTTGTCGGCCTCCAGGCAGTATTCTCTCGTTACAGACAACACTGCCCAAAAATGATGCTGCTATAAATTTAATACAAATTTTCATAATCATTTAGAGATATGGATATGGCCAATATCTGTCTCAGTATAATGGCTCTGTCAAACAGATTGTTATTCGAGCAGTTTCTGTTATTACATCTTGAGACACAATATCAACCTCGTTAGGACGACCAGACCTCGGTTGGTCTTTTTAAGTCGAAATTTCTTGCTTAAAATTTGGCTTATAACAGTTTCACTAGAATTTTGAAGGAGAATCACCCTCTTAAAAATCATGCATATTTTTAATGTAGTCGGCATATGTATTTGAATCCTTTCGAAACTTATACAGCATAGCATGTCTGAAATGCACGTTTCAATGTAGAGATTAAGAAAATCATATTTTTTTCGAATCTAGAGAAACTGAAGTGTATTTCATTAAAAGAAAAAAATGTTATAAAGAAAATAAACTTATGCAGTTTTTTCTTTGCTCAATGCAACCATCGTTATAGTTGCAAAATATTTTTAACTTTATTGAAAAATGTATGCACTTGTATAATTTTCTATTTCGGACTACTTAAACGGAGAGCCCCTTACAAACTGCATAAACTCTATTGAGGACTGACGCCAATTGATTCAGAATAAAATGTTTCGGCAATATATATTTTACTTCCTTTGGACTTCAAGTAGCTAATAAAATCTGTTAAAATCTTATATATTAGCGATATCAGAAATCATCAAAATCTGCAACTATAATAGTGTTGTAACATGAGTATAAGAAAGCAAGTATTAGACTGAAATTTAGAAATCTTATATATTTGTTTTACTCCAACATTCCTCACACTAGAAATATCGCTTTATGATCTAAGCTTGATGGAAATATAACTAATTATCCAACATAGTTGATCTAAGTAACTTCAATTTAAATTTCAACATCAATGTTCGGATTTCTGATAAACTGTCAGTTTCTAACATTTCTGAAAAATATCTTTACTTATATAATTAAATATTTAAATATTTTTGTTATTACCTGCTCATGAGATACAGGCCCCATACTTGTTAACTGAATGCAAATTTATATCGATGAACTGTTTTGTTAAGTAAATTGTAACTCACCATCTTGATTTGAACGATCAAGTTCAAACATTAGCCAATAGATGGCACATTGTTGCACATATATTTTAAAAATTACTTCGAGGAGGGTTTAGAGGTACAGGTTTGTTTTTTCAATGTGGTAGTAACGGAATGCTTTCCAAATTATGGCCAAAGTAAGTCAATTATGTCATCAGGAATATATGTTTCCGTGATGTTTAACATTTTCTGCTGTGAATTCGAAAAGCAGCAGATGATTTTTACAACTAAAAATATAATTTGTAAACAAAATGGAATATCTGATCATTTCTTTTGGTTGGAAAGATGTTGGCTAAACTTTGATGGATGCTTATAAAAGGACAAGATCATTTCCAGGCTTATCTTGATTACTGGTAATAATTAACAAATTATTTTTATTGCATGATATGTATTCATTTATTAAATGTTATGTCTCAGGAAAGCCGTTGTGCATGATATGTTTTCAGTTTAATTCTTTATATCAGATGTTATTTAAATGAATGAAAATTGACAATGGTAAAGTATTAAACAAACATAATCTCCTCTAATTTCACAAAACCACACTATTCATTGAATACGGTTGATGAACTATTCAAATAGTTGTCATTTATTGATGAAATAATAGACGACAATACAAACAATATTTTTAGGCGTAGGCTTTCAATTGTTTAGTGGATGCGCCCCAACATCGCATGGCCCCAGACACCTTTCCCAGATGTTAAAATTTTTAAATTTCCGATTTGAATCTGAGAATTTGAAAACAGCAGATGATTTCATCTCACGATGGTGCAAAAATTTTGTAAGAATATTCACTTTGCTGATCTCCGTTACTGCATCTGGATATTTCAACGAAATGGAAGAAATACATCCAACTTTCTTTTATTTATCATTTGACAAAATTTAATTATGTATATAATTATAATCAGAAATATAGTCGTATTGTCTTAATGAGCCCTTTGCATGAAATTTAAGACTAACTCACAAAAGTCTCAAGTGTGGGGTTTATAGTTATTCCCTTTAAAGGAGACATTGTATAATTTAATTTCATCTTTAGGTTCGTAGTTTCCTCTTAGACAATTAAGATTTTCTCGTTGGCTAAATTATTTAAGCTCGCAATTTAGTTTAATGACAGCATCTTAATGGTCTGCTGGTTTCCAGGGGTATTTATTTAAATGATTGAGGTTCAGAGAAACAAATGAATTATGTTTGAAGTTGCCGGACAATAGAAGTTAATATTTTAGTTCATTTAATTAGTTCACATTCAGTATTTCTATCCTTGGTTTATCTATTCTATATAAGAATTGATTGAATTATGTGTATCATTCAATTTATTACTGCTTACTTTGTAGCACTTATTGAAATCATATATGTATGCTATTTCTAATACCACAAGACTTTAAAGCTGTACTTATTTTTAACATTATATCGTTGTAAGTTATCATTTGCATTCCTAGATACTAAACTCTCATTAGCTATTTAACTTGCTTGTTGCTTTGCTCATAAAGTCATCTGTAAAGCCCTGCAAGCAAAAACGGTGCAGATAAAAAGATGGCAAGATATCCAGGGAAGCAAAAAAATATAAAATAAAAAAGTAATTTGTATTTTAACTGTGCAGCACTGAAAATGAATGTATCATACCAGTTGATTCATTTTCTGTTCTTTTTTTTAAGGTTGCTTTGGCAAGAGTGTTCAAGTTAGCTAGAGATGCAGTGACTCTCCCAAAAAATGGCTTGAGGTAAATTTTAAGAAAGATGATATTAGTCAGATTTTTAAATATATTTCTGTAGGTACGAGAACTAATATGTATCGAATGTATGTTTTTTTAATTTATATATTTATTTAATTTATTTATATTTTTAATTTATATTTATATAGAACTTTAGTTTATCAGAAAATACAGCAGATTTTGAGAAATATGATGTTAATTGGTGTTGTTGAACATTTTTGGTTAGAATTTATATTAAAAGCGATGATACTTTTCCTATGGGGGAAGTGGTCCACCACTTCTTTAGAGAATTTGGCGCCCCTGTGGGTGTACTATCAATGCGAATATTTAAACTGAAATCCAACTCTAACTTACTCTAACACACTTCACCTGCTATTGCTACACTTTACTACCAAGCAGGTAAAATGTACTTACAAGATTCACAATTCATTGGTTTTATCCAGTTCTTCCGCACACTTCAATGATATTATTCTTCAGTGGAGACTTTGACATACAACTTCAATCATATCTCTTTTGCTAGTAAAGTGGTTTTTTATTCCTTTTAATGTTAGCTTTTTGGTATTTGATATCTTTTATGATATCTTTCATGTGAAATTGCTTCTAAGTGCCACTGGATGTTTCGTTTAAGTAAATTACATTTATCTCTTTTTAAATTTTTCTAAATTTAGAACTGGCTCATTCTCTTCAACTATTTTGTTTATTTGGTTTAGGCGAATTATTAGAGTTAGTTTTTATTAACAAGAGTCTAGTCTCTTGAAGAGAGAATTCAAGAATTCGGTATGAGATGGAATCTTTCCAAGACCAGTTGTTGGAAATGCATCTAAAACCGCGTACTGAAAATTCCACAAATCTTCTACAAGTATTTGTATCTGGATGGGGAAGTTATTCCACAGGAAGATGTCCACTTCAATTTCCTCTCTGTGTAGAGCAATAAATGCTAATAGGACTAACTGTCTACCTAGAGCATTAATGGGAATAGTAACAGGAGTTGCTGAGGTTTGTTTAGATTATCTTAAAGTCAAGTCAAGTGTTACCTTTTTATCAAATATTTTCAGTTTTCCGCATTTTGCTAAGCATGCAAAACTGTTTATTTGTTTTTGTTTTTTGTTCAATTTGAAGCCTGGCTGAAATGGACTCCTGGTTGAAGAACCATTCGAAAGAATTAATGCAGTTTTGGTAGAAGTAGCTTTATATGTAAGTTCCTCAGAAATCGTAATCTGCAGATTTTATTTAATTTCGAACTCAGAGAGTTTCCGAGATATAAATAAAATTAAGCACCGGAGGCCGACCGTGCGCTGAGAGGCTCCAGGTGCCATGATCATGGATATGGACGCATCTGATTTTTCATGCAATAATGTTTGTTCCCAGGAAATCTATTTAGATGAAAAGAAAATAAAATGGTTATTTTTAGACAGTTGAACTTTACTTGTATTTAAATTAAGGATTGCTTTAAAATCTAGTTCATCTCGACTGTGCTTCCTGTTTTAGAATACAAATTTAACTTTCTCAACTCACTTTGAGCATACTTTATGATAAATTTCACAACTTCATGCATTTTTCCATAACAAATTTTTTAATGATTTAAAGATTTTAATGATGTTAACATTTTTTAATGATCTTCTATAAACTGCCTTTCTCAAGGCCACAAAAACACTCCTAGTTTTAGATTCTTTTCTTGGAATGCGGGTTCCAAAGCCTACAATAAAGGAGAAGGATGCAGATGCCTACGCTATTGTGGAGGCAGGTGCTGCAACAGACAATTTTATGTACTTTAAGACTCTTGCACTTACAAGATCACGAATACAGGCTTCAGGCATTATAGTAGCAATAATACAATCGATACTGGCTAGCTTTCATGTAAGAAAAGAAATGAGCACGAAAGACAAATTGGAAGCCGTAGAAGTGGAGGTTTGGAAAATGGAGTACATCGATGCTTGTTTGTAATCTAAACCCTCTAAAAAACAAGGCAAATTCACTATGGCTTTAAGCGATTTGGGAATCAAACTGTATACTATACTGTGACCTAAATGCACCTTCTACTCGCTGGAACTACGTAACGTAATGATTCAATAGGTTCGACTTGGGAGGATTTCATTGATTCCAACTGTTTTATCGTTGTCCATAATGATATTACAGTTTTCATCGTACTCTCCTTGGTAGCAAAAGTCATAACTAATCATAATTACTCGTTAAATAATGGCACACTCCACCTTGGTAAAAACACCTGGGAATATTGGGTAATATCCAAAACCATAAAGTAAAAATCATCCACCGTGCGGTGCGTTTTTTGGCTGCTTCATATTGGGGTATTGCGATGCTTTCAGCTACCATTTCACCCCCATCCAAAAATCTATTTTTACAACATTATGTAATATCTCACCATTTATCTGATTAGTTAGAGAAATGGGAAGTGGTGTCCTTGAAATGTTAGTTGAAATAGGAAAGTTGAACGCATCGGCACTACCCCAGTTTTACCTATATAGGGAAGTGCGTTTATACTGTAAAGTATTTTTTCAGTTTCTGCTATTTTCTTTGTATCGTTGACAACGATTTTCTTTATTCTAAACATATTTTAGTGAATCACACATCTAAAGACTACAAATTTCTTCGGTTAAAGTCATTTAAGGGTGGTTTTGGGGGATGTGGGTTATATTTTCCTTTAAAGCCATCCAAAATAACTTCCAAATGTACGTTTTACACATTTGAAATTCTAACAAGGTCACCAATTACTATAATGTAATTATAATTACAATTGATATTTAATAACGTAACCAAAGTTTTTCTTAATATCTTCTGTGTCTCCGGTTTTTCTTAATATCCTCTGTTTCCTGTTTTTCTTAATATCTTCTGTAAGTTTCCTATATAATTAATTTGTAAACAATTGAAATTGAAAATCAAAAGTATGTATCTTATTTTTTTTTTTAACCATCAGTTAGACAGTATAGTTTTTCTTGTATTTTCTTTTGTAGATTCTAAAAAAATAAATCAAGGGTAAATCATTTAAAAGAAAGTGATTTAATGGTGTGCTCTATTGAAAAAAATCACAAAAATTTTATCATATTTATGTAAATGTTCCCATCAGAACCTACTCGTAAAAAATGCCTAGGCTGTATCAAATAGGTTCACGTCGAAAAACTAAAAGATCATGAACGTATATGTGAAAGAGTAAAGGAGCTGGAAGAACTTAAAGTGTAATTATTACTCAATTAAATTATTTTTTTCGCTGTTTTGATTTTTTTTTATGTTTTTCTTTTTTCCACAGACTCTTTTATTCATGCAGCTCACAAAATCAATAATTCTATAGAAAAATTAAATTGTTAAAAACAAATATACATATATATACACGTAACATAAAGACTTCTATGGAAGGCTCATTAATGAATTTTAATAGATTATGGTTTTTTTTTTTTTTTTTATGGAGATGCTGCTAATACACATTTAATTAAAATAGACTGAATTCAGCATAAAGCTCTAAGAACCAGTCTGGGGACTCTCACCTCTACTCCTACCAGTGCACTATTGACGGAGTCCAAAGAATCTCCTTTAAATGCAAGAAGAACAGTATTGCCTGACATAATTTACAAGTGACTCTGCAAATTAAAAGAACCTAATTACCATGCCCCACTGATATTCTGCTAACACTAAACTTGATGAATAGTATTTTATACATCGGGAACCTCTATATTTAATATGCGTTAAAGGTCATACCGGATTAAAGGGAAATGAGATTGCAGGCAGTTTAGCTAAACAGGCTATCAATCTGCAAGAACCTAATCTGAAAATATTGTATCGTCAGATATAGAGAATCAGATGAAATTGATGTTATTTAGAGTGGGAGAAAATATAGGAAGAATCTGAAGTCAGTAAAGGATTGATTATTTTACACATCCATATACAACCAGATATCCATATAGAACCATGGACCAAGATATTTTCTGTGACAGCCTGCTTCTTTTTGTTGTCATCGACCGGTTTGGATTTCGCCCATAATCAGGATGCATTAGTCAAACAATGGGCGAACCCCGAAACCGGTCGATGACAACAGAAAGAAGCAGGTTATCACGGAAAATATCTCTGATGTTTTCCAGCTCTGCAGAACCAACCCCATAGCAAGAACAGACACTTTTACACTAGACTTTGCAGGCTACGTTCCAATCACAACTATTCTCCTCATCACTTAGCGGGTATAGGTTTCACCACAGAACCCTCTATTGCTCTTGCTGTTCACCAGATTTACCTGATACCAATCACATTATAGTAGCTTGTGACAAATATATGAACGGGAGATATAAGTTATGGAATACCATTGTCAACTACCAGCCAATCTGCACACTATACTCATCCATCATAATAACCACATATATTTAGCTTTATATAATTACATAATAATAAATTAATATTAAACCAAAACAACAAGCACATCTCTCACAATATAAATGATAATATAAATTGAAAATAAATAATTGAAAACATCTGATATGGTTGTTGGCGTGAAGCATGAGGCAAAAAAAACATATATGTATATACTTATAATTAATGTACATTATCAATAATTAAAAATAAAGTTTTCTTATATTTGAAAAACAAAGTTTATTACTTACGATTACGCTCAAAATCTATGATTAAATATGGGACCAGATACTTATATGAAATATATTCTGAACATTCATTTAGTGAATGACATGCCTAAAGACTACAATTTTTATTCCCATGTTCTATTTTTGTGGCAATATAATGGTAGTTAAAATTACTGATCGTATAGGGTTTTGATTAAAATAATTCTTTAATCTTTCACTTTCCTCAATTTTCTTTTCTTTTGCTAGTAAACATTTACACTTTTCCTTAATCGCATTCTTATACGCTTCTTTATTCTTTTTTTTTTAAATCTATTTCTTCGAGTTCTAGTTTTCGTTTGATGGCACATAATATGTAAAAACCGAAGATACGAGTGTGGATCTCCTTAATTGAGTATGAAGTTTATTAGTTATATTATTTATTAGTTCTTCTTTAAGACCTGTAGGATACATTGTTCACTGGGATCAGTTCCATGCCAGCTCTATTTACATCTTTCGAGATTGTGGAGAACAGAATACTAGACTAAAAGAATCATGTTTCCCATGCTTTAATGCAACATTTTTGTTTAATATTTTATACCATTATCTACTAAGTAGTTGCATTTATATACTGTAAACTGTAATAGAGTTAAAGTGTACAGTTCTCTGGACTGGTATACCTACGCATTTCCATGTAATTTACTATTTCTTTTAAAGTGACTGTCAGATATTAATATGCCAAGATATATACTAGAATAGACTAAACTGCATTTATGTATTGCAAACTGTAATAGAGTAATTGCGTATAATTATCTGAACTGACACACAGTACCATGTAAACTACTAGTTCTCTTAAAGTTATTTTATCCAAATTTTAATATAACCAAGATATATCTAAAATAGACCAAATACTAATGTGCCAGAAAGATTGCACTGTTATTGTTGCTTTTCAAACTAATCTCAATGATAAATACAAAGAAAGATACGAACCGTTTTGATCACTGTAAACAGTCAACATTAAACTTATTTAAACAATCAAGTGTACCCATACGATGATTTACGATTGAATTTCACATAGAAATGGATTGGTATTTTTGCCTATGTTTTCAGGCGGGCTTAACGTCCAACTACCAAATTAGGTGTCGTGGACGGGAAGAAATGTATTGGTATATTCTATGATATCAATGCAACATTTCAAAACGATGTTTTTACGAAATGAACCAATCCCATCCAGTGTGACATTAATTTTAACAAGACTTTTCCACCAATGTTAAAGTGGAAAACGGTGAGAAATATTTAAGTATTCAAAATCAATTTTAAGAAACTCTATTCACAATCTAAAGAATATACTAGTTTTGCTCTAATATATCGTATATAGAGTTTCTACTAATAACCACAACACAAACAATTATATTTACTTCTTGGATTACTTTATGACACTTCTAACAAGTTAACCTAAATATATTGTAATATATATTTTGTTTTATAATGGGTCAGGGAACCAAAAAACAATTTATGAATTATAATTGCTCTAACGAAATTTAAGCTTTAATATTTTCTGTTACAACTATTTTTAAAATATTCCATATTACAATATTATACCTGATCAGAGTTTTAATTTTGATTATATTTTGAATTTTGAACAAAATATGAAATTCACTATTCATACACTTTTCATCTGTTTTTATAGTTTGTTTGTTTTTTTTTTTTTTACCAGTAATTAGCTTTTAAGTACCACATCACTAACACTGACTTTTTCGCAATAACTTTTTCCCCACTCTACTTCATTTTACTTATTATATTATTTCCCTGAGTTCACGCTAGATGGCAGGGGCTCTGCCGTGAAAACAAATTACCCCGTTACAATATTAATGTGTGTGTGTAATAGTTCTTATTATGTTAATAACAAAAACTGTCATTCACTGAAGAAGTCATTTCCATTAAGGTGGTACATAATTCCATTAATTAATACTTTAGTTCTAAAAAATCTTACAGAGAATCTTGTTTGGTCTCCTATCATAGCTTCACACTGTTGCTTGTAATCTAGTACTTCCATTTTCGTTAGCCAAAGAAGAGGAAAATGTTTTCCTTAATCAAAAGATCTGGGCGATTGATAAAGTTAATAAAGAGGTTTCCTATCTGCTTGTTAACTCGTGGACTTGTCTTTTGGCAGATGATTTTATTGTATATTTTGATTCTACATTAATTACACGTTTATATCTTATTAAATATTGCTGCAAAATCTTGCGTTATGTCGAAATCTAATATGTAGTAATCGTTTATTCGATGCTCTCTCTCTCAAATATTTCTAGTATTTCTTCTAACAAAGGAAAACTCATTTCATTTCATGGGAAAATGTTTCAAATAAAATTGATGGATATTTATGTGTGTATGTAGTATACAAAAAAATTAAAAGAAAATCATTGAACCCATTTTCGTGAAAAATCACGAAAAACTAACAAAAAAGATTCAGTAAAGTCGCACTTCCGGTTGATGGGTTTTACTCGAAATCTTTGTGCCTGACGCGGTCCTAGCGCCTAAATGGAATACCAAGTTTGAGCTTCCTGTGACTTTTATTTTTTGAGATATTATGTTAACAAACACCGACATACACCCACATACATATATACATTCGTCCATGTGGAGGCCATTCGCAAAGAAACATATTTCGCATTTAGGGGAGCCTAAAACATCTATTTCCGGTGAAAAGTTAATTTCGAAAATCTGGCACGTTCGTAATACTTCCGCTTACTAGAAGTAAGAGAAAGTAAAAAGTAGTGAAAAATAGGTAAATGGCGAATTTAATTTAAGACACTACTGTGTACTCATTGTCACAATTGGAATGACCTCGTATGTGTTCGATGCATACAGCGGCGAACTATTCAGTCTGGGTCGTTTGGCTCTTTTTGGAGCGGAAATAGTTTGCTTTAATAAATAAGAATTGTCAAGTCATAATTTTAATTAAATTCTAAACAAATTAAATAAATTAAAATTAATATTGTGACTTGACAACTTTTGTTCAAGGAAATCACTACATCAATTCACACTATAATTCATCGTTTGAGTCATGTAAATTTTGCTTTACGACACGGATGATTTGAATTGAAAGGATCCAGTGTTTTTTCGCAGCAAGTGCTGATCTTGCGGAAATATGTTGATTTAGACTAATAAAACCACCCAAGTACGATCTTAATTGTCGTTTGTGCGGTTCATGGATTCACCTGTAAACATACTGACTGTGAGTCATATATTATGTGTTAAGCTAGAGTTTTGCTTCTTGGTAGGATAATCCAAATAATTTTACACATCAAGTATCATTACAGGTACAAGTGTTGTTAGTGCTGGATACCTGCAGAGATCAAGGTCTCTAATAAAGTGGCTACTTCCTACGGGATTAGATTCCGTAAAAATAACAACAATAGCTTTGTAAATTGCACTAAGAGAAAGACGTGTGTGTATGTGTGTGTGTGTGTTTTTCACACCATTTTTTACTTTCTCTTTCTCTTAGTAAGAGAAAGTATTGTAATCGTGCCAAATTTTCGATATCGAGTTTTCACCGGAAATATCCGTTTTGAAGTCCCCAGAGTCCACAAAAAGGGGTTTTTACAAAATGGCGTGTATGTGAACAGCTCAAAAACGAAAAATCGTAAAAAGTTAAAACTTGATATTCCGTTTGGGTATCATCATGGGATCCAACAGTAGGTCATCTGTCAAAATTCCTCAACCGGAAGTACGACTTTACTAGTTTTTTTTTTTTACTTTTTTGCGATTTTCTCAAAAATGGCTCCGACGATTTTCTTCAAACTTGGTATATTAAGTATATATAAAAAAAAGAGCTACAACTTTTATTTGAAACATTTCTCCGGGAAAATTCATTTAAGGGCAGTTTTGTGTGAGGGTTGGGGTTAGGTTTTCCTCTAAAGTGCTATTTCAGTTAACTATACAATTCGGCCATCTAAATAATATTAATTACATTTAAATATGTGGTTGAAATTCCGAGTTTGAAAAAAATCGGATGACCGGAAGTGTGTTTTTACTGAAATGTATTTTTCAGTTGTTTGGCATTTTCTCAAAAACGGCTCCAACGATTTTCTTTAAAGTACGAATCTGTGCTATACATATAAAGAGCTACAACATTTATTTGAAACATTTCTTCTGATAATTTCATTTAAGGGGGTTTTGGGAGCAGGCTTTTGGAGGTTATGTTTTTCTCTAAAGGTTGATTATACAATTCCACCATCCAAACAAAATTAATTAGAAATGAATAGATGGCCAAAATTCCGAGTTTCAAGAAAATTAATAAACCGGAAGTGCGCTCTTACTGGACAGTTTTTCGGTTTTCGACGAATGTCATTAAATTTGGTACACAAACTATAAAATTTGTCAATTTCAATTTTGAAAACTGTAAGAGAAAGTTGTGTGAGTGTTTTCACACCAGATTTTTTTTGTTTTATTGCGAAATCTTCAAAGAAATGTTGAGGACGCTTAGACATTCTGTGTGAATAAATGGAATTAAAAACAAAATGTTAAAAAGGGGAAATTCACTGATAAATAACAAAAAGGCATTCTATAGATGTATTCCTTTGTTCATTCAGATTGTATTTTACCTTCTCAAAGCATCCATATTTGGTGTAAATAGTTGGATTCTTAATTCTGATAAAATATCGAGATATTTTTCTATCTAACATAACATGCTTCTATTCTTTAATTCTGACTGTGGATTTTCCTTCGTTCTTAGAATTTAAAAAGTTCAACTTAAGTTGAAAGACCTCATGAACTCTGTACATCGTGGAAAAAAAGCAAAGCCTGTTGGAATTAAATTAAAAGATGAAAGTTATTACCGATATAATCCCATATAGAGCGTACATATTTCATGTAAGTAAATTTCTGTACAACTACTAATAGTAGATATAAGTAGGGAATGAATAAGGCCGCCAATGTCTTACATAACCTGTTTCACGTATATTGCTATTTTATATTGTGTAATATAGGAACATGATACACCGATGTGCTCTACATCCTTCATTTTCGTTTCACATAGTAAAAATGTGACTATTTCAAATTGACATCTAGGGAAAAAAAAAATTTATTTGTATGAAGTTTCATTGTAATAATAAAAAACTACATGTTTCAAATTTTTTTTAATTTTAATAGTTTCTTTCGTAACAACTATTAATTTTCTAACATATTTATTGTTATTATTTTATTACTTTCTCTTACTCCTAGTAAGAAGAGGAAGTATTGTAATCGTGTCAAATTTTCGATATCGAGTTATCACCGGAAATATCCGTTTTGAGGTAACCTGAGTCCAAAAAAGTGTTTTTTTGCAAATGGTCTCTGTGTGTGTGTGTGTGTGTGTGTGTGTGTGTGTGTGTGTGTGTATGTGAACACATTGCTCAAAAACGAAAAACCGTAGAAAGTTGAAACTTGATATTCCGTTTAGGTATCATCATGGCAACTGACAGTGGCATCTGTCAAAATTCCTCAACGGAAATACTACTTTACTTGTTGGTATTTTTACTTTTTTGCGTTTTACTCCAAAATGGCTCCGACGATTTTCTTTAAACTTGCTATATGAACTAGACTTACAAAGAGCTACAACTTTTATTTGAAATATTTCTCTGGGAAAATTCATTTAAGGGCAGTTATGGGAGAGAGGAGGGGTTAGGTTTTCATCTAAAGTGCTATTTCAGTTTATCAAACAATTCTATCATCTAAATACTGATAATTAGAATTTAATATGTTGTTTAAATTCCGAGTTTCAAAAAAAAAAAATCGGATAACCGGAAGTGCGTTTACATTACCACTTTACTAAATGATATTTTTCACTTTTTCGCGATTTTATCAAAAATTTCTCCGACGAATTTTTTTGAAACTTAATATATAAACTAAACATACAAAGATCTACAACCTTTATATAAAACATTTCTCTGGGAAAATTAATTTAAGGGCACTTTTGGAGAAGGG
>JAAEAF010008430.1:0-19401 GCA_011037195.1 Triatoma infestans
AGTTCTGATGTGTTCTCCTTGGTGTCTACAACAAGTCTGGCTTGAAAAGAATGTCTTCTCTTTGTTCCTTCAGTTCCTCCTCTGTGAGGAGAAGGGGGCAGTATAATGCCATCAAGGTTGATCAACTTTTCCAATAACTGTTCTCTTATACCGGCGTGTACCCTTTTTTGCGAGCGAGCTTGCATTTTCTCATAATTTTGTAAATAAAATAGTTATACTTTCTTGCATCCATCGCAACTAAATAAAATAAACTTTAGAAGAGTTTAAGTTCAAAATAGTATCCTGTTCTAAATAATATGTAGACGATACTTTTATATCGCAGTTAATTCAATCTGAATTTATTGAATATGAATTTTATTTACTGTTTGTTTGTAATCGCGTATTGACAAAAGTCTAATAGTAAAAATACTGATTATCCGGCATGATATCTATTTTTTAGAGAGAAATAATAAAACATCACAGGATAACTCTTATACTCTGAGCAAATACACAAATCTATCAATGGGGTAATGATTAATTATTATTGTTCAAATTAGAAAAAAATATTAATGATTAATTTTTTTATTTGTTTATAAAAAAAAAAAAAATCATGTAGAATTTTTAAAAATATCAATAACAAATTAACTCTCATTTATCAACTCATAAAATGCAAAAATTTTTCGCGAAATTTGTGAGTAGTTAAAAATGGGGGGCTCACTTACACGAATTAATTTTAGTTTTAAAAATGATTTTTTTTACATTAAATCCTTGATGGAGAGACTTTTTACTCATTAATAAAAAGGGTGTCAATAAAGTATATATAATAATAAATGGGGAAATAAGAGAGCACCTTTTCAGTGATTACAGGCCTGTAGTCAATAATCTGTTGTTTCAAACAACGTTGCGCATCGACGACTAATGAGCTGTAGAGACATCGGGAACGGGAAAAAAAAACCGACTAACCATGTACAAATCCAGCCCTGGGGGCTAATTCCATCCATTCCATATTATATGGTAGGCAAAATGGAGGAAATTAAGTACAGTCAGATATTACGCAGTTAATTGGTTTCTTCAATAACAAAAAAATACATACATCAATATAAAAAAAAATAAAATAAATAAAAAGCCAGTGATGCAGGGAATTGCAAAAGATATAAAAGGCAGGGTTCATCTGTTATATAAACTATGTTTAATGAAAACAAAACAAGATTGTAATTACAGAAAAAAGCATGATTAAACAATTATTATTTTTTAATTAAAACCATTTCATTTTTTTTGTTTTGTTTTGTTTAATTTAAGAACAATCTATTATGGTAATATTATGAAAGGAATAGAGTGATGCTATTTCATCCCACTTCTGTATTAACTTTTATCATTAATATAATATAAATAACTAGAAAACCTGATCAATGATTTCTTAGAATTGATTATTGCTATGAGTCAATTTCATCAAGTTACTTTTCCCCTTATCTATATTTACGTTTAATCCACATTATTTAACATTAAACTTGAAAATCTTTAATGTAAAGTTGATTTTTTGATTGAAGAGCAGTGTTTAATAAACTAAAGTACACAACATCTTTTATAAAAACCACCTTGTCAAATGAAATACATTATTCACAAGTCTAATGCTTTTCTTAATAGTGTATCAGAAGGTGTGTGCGTTATGCATAAGTACGTCCTTGAGGTTTACTTACAACAAATTATTCTACTTTGACAACCAGTCATCATGGCGTTTAAAAGAGATGAAATGGTTTTTTTAAAATGAGGGGCGAATTATTATATTTAAACTGTACGCGTTGGGTGATTAAGAAGGAGATAGATTGTAGATTGTTGTGGGGTTTTATTGCATTGCGACGTGAATGATTAATTGTGCCTGCCGGAGCCTTCTCCAATGCGCAGCCGGCCTCCAAGCAGTGTTCTCCAGCTACAGACAACACTGAAGACACCAAACTGTGAGTTCTAGAGGCTCCTACGAAGAGAAAAACTAAGGGTAGCATACTGGATTCGAACTCGGGATCTCCGCGTTGCTAATCCAGCGCAATACCACTGACCCAATCCCCCTTCCTTCTCCCTTAGTTTTCGCCAGTTAACTAGGGACGGAGACCCTGGTATGTGTCCTGAGTTTGTCCTTGTCCGTAAAGTGTAGAGTGTATGTAGTTTAAGTGTATTGTGTACTGTTCTGACGAAATGCATGAAGTAACTGCATGCAACAGATACCTCTTGCGGGCTAAGGAGGAGGTAAGAATGAGATGTTCCTTATGTAATGAAATGTGTTTGATGTGCTGTTGTTATGTGTTTGTAGTAGTAGTGTAGAAGTACGAGCAGTTTAATAAACGGCTTGTAGGTATATATGTTTAAGAGCGAAGTAATAAGAAATAATTAAGAAAACACTGGTAGATTAAATTAATTATATTTTTGAAAGATATTTAAATGCTATTCAATAACACAGCAATGGTTATTAATTTACTGAAACTAGTTGGAATAGACACTTATGTTTTAACTTAAACTGCCACTGATTCTAAGAGAGCGAAAAACAAGTGTACTGCTTGAATGTCTGTTTTAGACTATATTGAAGGAATGTCTTCTAATTGTTCGTTCAAATCTTCCCCTGTCAGAAAAAAGGGTAGACAATCCTAACAACGTTCATGAACTCTAAAAGAAAATAGTGGTCTTCTACCTGAATAGCCTTTTTGCAAGGGAATGTCACATTTTCTTCATAATTTTGATTTTTTTCAAATTAAATATATTTTTATATTACTTGCATCCATCACAGTAGCCTCAATAGTAGAGAGGATATTGTACATTACTTATAGTAGAGAGGATATTGTACTTTCAAAGGGCGATTTGCCCTTCTAGCAGAATTTTGCTCGATTTTTGCTTGGCGGCATCGGTACCAGGTGGTGCACAAATTTAACTTGTGATTTGTTTTTGTTTCTTTAATTTTTTAACTTAATTTGTTCTTTTAATGTTACTTATTAATTGTCGTTTTCATAATTGATTTTAATATTGTGTAGTATTTTAGTGTTTCAGGATATTTCATTTTCCTGTGTTATGTATTTATTTATTTCCTTCTTTGTTTTCAATTTGTATTTTTCTTTTCTTTTTTTCTCTTATGTATTATATTAAAGAAAGAAAACTCTTTTATTATAATAACAGAATAGTATTTTTGATAAAATTTTCAAAACATCTTTCTCTCCGGCTGACTGATACAATTCCAAGCCGTAAATATTATATATTAATCATTCGGATTATGTAAATTAAAAAAATAAAAGTTATTATTATTACCCCTCTTATCAAGAGGGAGTTTTTACGATTATGTCAAATTTTCGGAACTCAGTTCGTCACCGGAAATACATATTTTGAGGACGGAAAAAAATTGTTGTTTAAATTGTCTGTGTGTGTTCACAAAAATATCACGAACATAAAAAAATCTCTAGAAGCTTAAACTTGGTATTCTACTTGTAGGTATTACCATCGTTATTTGATATGAAGATCTTGGACAAAATCCAATAAACCGGAAGTAAGACCTTTTCTAAATGTATTTTTTTTTTTTTTCAGTTATCTGCAATTTTTCGAAAACAAGTTTATTGATTTTTTGGGGGAGGAAGGTGTTCTGGGAAAAACAGTAACATTAAGTTTCCCTTTAAAGTATCGATTTCAATAGTATGAATGGGTTCTACCACCAATACATTAGAAGCATTACCAGAATTCCAAATATTTGAAGACATTCGGTTAATTCGGAAGGGCAATTTTAAAAAAGGGTTATTGAAGTATTTTTGGAATTTTTTTCGAAAATGTTAACGATTTTTATGGTTAAAATTGTTTTGTAGATGGTTCAGATGGATTTTTGGCGCCCTCTATAATATTATCAGTTTCTATCCGTCTCTGATTGCCACTTGTCAAACTGTATTAAGAAGAGTAAGAGAAAGTTGTGTGAATGATTCGCAATCAGATTTATTTTTGAACTTATAAATTTATTCATACACTCATATTTAAGCGGCCCATAGACGGTTAATATTATTGCGCAATATTGATTGCACAGATTCATCTGCCCATAGATGTTCAATATTATGTTGTTCAATATAATTGGGTTTGTGCAATAAATTGAATAGGGTTGTGCAATATTTTGCAAAATATCACGAGCATAGACATTATGTGCTTTGCAATACGAGGTGTGTAAATTAAGTAATGAGACTGATTTTTTATCTTTTTTTTTATTCAAATAAAATTACAATTCAACATTGTCCCCTTCAAAGTAACTACCTTGGGAAGCCACAACACGCTGAAGACGATTCTGCCATTCGTCATAGCAGTGCTGGAACTCGGATACTGGAATAGACTTCAGTTGGTCGGTTACGGCTGTTTGAATATTCTCCAATGTTCCAAAATGACGTCCCTTGAGATGATTTTTCAATTTGGGGAACAAAAAAAAGTCACATGGACTCAAGTCGGGTGAATAAGGAGGCTGAGGAGCCACAGGAATGTTATTACTGGCCAAATACTCATTAATAGAAATCGCGGTGTGACACGGAGCATTGTCGTGATGCAACACCCACTTGTTTTTGATGTTTGGTCTCACACGCATGACTCTTTTTCGAAGTCTCTCAAGAACTTCTCGGTAAAAATGTTGGTTTACCATTTGGCATTGAGGCACAAATTCTTTGTGAACGATTCCTTGGCTATCAAAAAAGCAAATCAGCATGCATTTGATTTTTGACTTGCTCATTCTTGCTTTTTTTGGCCTTGGAGAGGTTGAAGTGTGCCACTGCATGCTCTGACGCTTAGTTTCTGGGTCATACTCAAACACCCAAGACTCGTCTCCTGTAATAACACGTTCCAAAAAATTGGGATCGTTTTCAATTGCTCCCAAAAAGTCAAGGCTCCTTTCCTTTCTGATGTCTTTTTGCTCTTGTGAAAGATTTTTCGGAACCATTTTTGCACAAATTTTTCTCATCCCCAATTCATTAGTCAAAATTTGATGAACGGTTGTGTGAGTCAAATTCAACTCTTCGCCGATCATTCGGACTGTCAAACGACGATCTGAACGCACGAGATCGCGGATTCTGCCAACATTTTCGTCGGTTCTTGAAGATGAAGGCCTTCCGCTGCGAGGCTCGTCTTCAATTGATTCCCTTCCTTCTGCAAACGACTTAAACCACCTAAAAACCTGTGCTCTCGACAAAACATTGTCTCCATAGGCCTGGCACAGTTTTTCAAACGTTTCCGTTGCACTGTGCCCAAGTCTGAAGCAAAACCTGATAGCACAACGTTGCTCGTAATTGATGTCACTCATTTTTAAAACGCACTGAAAAAACCTTGCTCACAAAAAAAGTCACTACGGACAGTGCAACAACTCTAGCATTTTCAAATTTGCACTGGACGTGTATCAGATGTTTACTTGCTACCACGCATGCGCCGCGTCTCCAGTGTTGCCAGATCGAACAGTAGAAAATCAGTCTCATTACTTAATTTACACACCTCGTACATTGCCAGTATATTGAGTGACACTGAACTCAGTTGTGTGTTAATTGCTGTGGGCCAAAAAGAAAAAGAAGACAGGAAGGAAATGGGCGAAAACAGTGGTTTATTGAGAAGGAGAAGATATACCCACTAAAAATTACTCAATGAACTGGGAATATGTGATTTTTTTTTTTTTACGCATAAACGGTGACTTATTCGATGAACTCCTCGCTTTGATTACTCATCTATAATGGAGTTGATGAGGAAAGAAATTAGGTTAGATTAATTAGACGAGATATGAAGACACTGTCATAATATAGCTATAAGCTTACACAAACTGCACTGGACTGTAATGATTTTATAGAATAAAAGGGTGAGAATAGAGCTATGACATGATGATATGACACGATGCGGTGTATGGTTGAATCTGATAGATTGATGATGCCCTGATCTGCTACTGGCTTATATACAGGTTCCCCACTCTAGCCTGCTTAAGTGAGAGAGTACCAGAGAGAGCTTGTTTTCTCTTGGTCGGGCTTATCGTCTGTTACTCTCACATAAACAAGCTAGAGTGGGGAACCTGTATATAAGCCAGTAACAGACCGGGACATAAATCAATCTATCAGATTCAACCATATACATCGCATCGTGTCATAACTCTACTCTAACCCTTTTATTCTATAAAATCATTACAGTCCAGTGCAGTTTGTGTAAGCTTATATATAACAGTGTATTATAACAGTATCTTCATATCTCGTCTAATTAATCTAACCTAATTTTTCTCCTCATCAATACCATTATACCCACTAAAAATTACTCAATGAACTGAGAATTTGTGATTTTTTTTTACGCATAAACGGTGACTTATTCGATGAACTCCTCGCTTTGGTTACTCCTCAAATCGAGAAACACGACACTACCTTGCGCGATGCTATTTCTGCAAGCCAGTGTTGGTCTATAACCTTGCGGTATCTCGCAACTGAGGATACCTTTGAGGGCCTGAAGTTTTTAACTGCTGTTTCACCTCAGTCAATAGGTCAGATTGTTATGGAAACTTGCACTATTTCCCAATCAACACGCCATAATGCACACCTTTTCTAACGCGATTGGTATAATGTTGTTTGCTTTTCACGTTCTATACACCCGAAAGTTGATGGTAAACTACACCCGAAAGTTGATGGTAAACTTCAGTAAATTCCAAAATGAGATTTTAATTCAGTTTTTTATCCGTCATCACGACGCGACTCTACCACTTGTCAATCCCGACTGACAGGATAGTAGTGCACAGTATTGCCAACAGGCAGCACACTATTTTCCAGGTTGCTCAATATATTTTTTTTAAAAAATTTTGATTTCTTACAATATATTGTATAATCTTTCAGTATTGTCTACACACGATTAATTACATTGCACAAACCCAAATATTGTGCAATAATATTGACCGTCTATGGGCCACTTTAAAATTAAATAAATATAGAGATAGTAGGAAGATAAGTAGTAACCTATCAACCCAGGCAGATGGAGAGGAAATTACGTTGTAATCCAGAAGAGCGTGTCAATTATATTGAATGAACTCAAATGAAATTTGAAATTTAATGTTGCAAATTCTGCACATCTATTTTTTTTTAGTTTTTAAATGTTTCCAATAGTAGTGATTGGTTTAAATCTATGCGGTCAGCATGTCAGGTTTATGAAAAGAAGTCGCTGTAATAATTTTCATGAAAATTCCCCAAAAATTTGTAAACCTATAAAGTCGCCATTTCGATTAATCGATTTTATTCAAATTTTCAGTGTAAGCCAATGTTTGAAATGTCTATTAATATATTATATAGCTAGTAGAATCAAACGATTTAAATAAAAAGTTAGTCAAGTATTTACAGTAGTAGATTATTAGGGGCGGGTGGGTGTTGGTGTAGTGGTTATGAGCATGGACTTGTAAGTGGGAGGACCCCAGTTCGAGTCCCGCGTATAACTGCTAAATTTTATATTTATTTAAAAAATATTAATGGTAAATTAGGTGCTTCTGCCCCCATCCACGACACCTAATTGGTAATTGGACGTTAAGCCCGCCTGAAAAAATAGGCATTACTTTACTTTACTTTTACTTTACTTTACAGTAGTAGATTATTAACGATGTTTAATAAAAATCGTTGCAGCCATTTTTTGATAAAACTAGTTGATGGATTTCGCTCGCAATTTTCATGTCAGATGTTGGTGGTAAGTATTATGCATAAATGGAATACGTAGCTTTTAGGTAGCTCCTTGCGATTTTTTTTTTTAAATATTTTATTAAACCCACACAGACTCATGTATAGACCATCTGCAAAAAACATTTTTACTTTCTCTTACTTCTTAGTAAGAGAAATGAATGTAATTGGGTCAAATTTTCGATATCCAGTTTTCACCGGAAATATCCGTTTTGAGGTCCCCTGAGTCCAAAAAAGTTGGGTTTTTAGAAAATAGTCTGTGTGTGTGTGTGTGTGTGTGTGTGTGTGTATGTGAATAGCATAGCTCAAAAACCGCAGAAAGTTGAAACTTGATATTCCGTTTAGGTATCACATGCGGATTAGACAGCTACGTTATCTGCTCAAAATTCCTCAACAGGAAGTACCACTGTAAGCCTAGTTAGGAGTAGGTAATGAAAGAGGCACGATTCTGAGGCCAACAGACCGCGAAAAAAGTCCAATATGGCGGCCAAACCCAATTTCAAGCTAAAATTCTAATCTTTTAGCCGCTACTCAGAGATAGCAGTCAAGGCCAGATCAGCCTAACCTCGACCCCAGGTCAAGATTGAGCCAAATTCTAATATTTTAGCCGCTAATCAGAGGGTACAGCCAAGGTTAGCCCAGCCTAGCCTTGGCCCAGGTCCAGATGGCGCCAAAATTCTAATCTTAGAGCCGCTAATCAGAGGTTACAGCCAAGGCCAGATCAGCCCAACCATGTAGCATGTTAATCAGCTTAGCCTTGTTTACTATCCAGTTCGATAGCACCCTAACCGCGACCCCCGGTCAAGATAGTTAATATTAATAAGATGATGTAAAATTATTTAAAAATGCGTATGTAATGCTGGGGAGGAAGTTATATTATTATAGAGCAGCTCTATATCAGCGACCCTGAGGTGAAGATAGCATGATAATTAATAAGAATAAGTTGAGTTAAATTTATTATTACATAATTTTGTTATTTTCCATATATCATCCTAACCATGACCTCTAGGTTAAGATACTAAGATTATTTTGTTGCAAAACATATTTTATCTTTATATCAGCTAATATGAAATGAAAAATCATGTTACAACATGATATAAATGGAAAAAAAAAAACGGGGATGATAATACACTCAACAGAATTATATATAAGACGACCCATTTGTATCAATTAAACATACGGTTTTGAGTTGCCGAGTTCATCACTGCACAAGATAAAACATGTGAGTAAACATTTTACTTAACTAAAAAAATTATTATTAAGTAACAGTTATAAGATTTTGTTTATTTTGTTTTTAAGGAGTCTTTGTAAGATTTTAAACAAAAATATACGTAGAAGAGGAGAGTATATGAAACTAGAAGATCTGAATGTGAATAAGAAGTATAAAATTAAGCAATTGGATATCACCGAGACAAAATATGGGCGTACTCTGAGGGCTACTATAGATTATAAAAATAAGCCCGGTTATATTTTTCTTCCAAAACGAATTCTATATAATTTGACAGAGGACGAATTAGATAATTTTAAGGAGATGTACATAGTTTATCGAGGTAAAGAAGAAGGACGTCAGTGTTTTGAGTTTGTTGAGGCAGATGCACCTAAACGAAAGAAAAGGGCTGCATCGGAGATAGAATCTGATATGTAAGTAGAAAAAAAAATTTTTTAATAATGTGAATTCTCTTTTATATTATCTAATAATGTTTTACCTATACAGATCTAGTGAGGATGAGGATGTGTTTGCAAGGAGAATACGACATATAGAAGAAAAGAAGAAGCAAACAAAAGGAATATGTGAATCAGAGGATGAGTCTGATTAGGATAAAATTCATTTTTTGGAATAATTCTAATATTATGCTTGTAAGACCATCATCATTGTATTTAACATTATAATAAAATAAGAAATATTATAACAGCGCATTTTATCAACCACCCATCCATCCTTTACAGGAATGAAATATGAGTCATCCTATATATATAATATCAACTACCTATTATTTCAAGCTTAGTTTGAAGGATGGGTGATCATTGGAAAAAAATTATAACTAGTGATAACTATCAAAAATTTCTGTCTCTATTACCTAATGTGACGGTGGAAAAAAATTTGATACTAGCGCAGAAATGCATAAATTTAAAAATGAAATTACTAAAGCTAGAACAGTATGCTAATGAATATATGGAAAAGGTGCCGAATAAACATTATAAACAGTGCGTTTGGTCCAACCCTAAACAAAGGTGTGGTCCTGATACGTGCATATGCTGTTTAATAGATAGATTGGCGTGGCAAATTGAATGTGATTTAAAGGATGTGCCTGAAAAAAATGGTAGGGGTGATTATTAAGATATTGAGCAAAGGTATCTTTTCAGTAGTGTGTTAAACATGGCCGTGAGTGAAACAGGATTGCAGTTAACTACAAGTTTTCCACTCAACCGACATAACTCGAAAACTATAATCACAGGTATTTCTCAAGATAGTGTACCACTCATAGCTTTGAAGACTAAGAAAAATGGCATAATCTATCTGAGTGTAGATGAATGGGCAACTCTAGAATCAAATAAACAGACATGCGAAGATTTTTTCAAAGGCTCAACTTCTCCATCAACAATCAGTCTCAACAACTATAACATAGTTTTTACTAAATCAGGTCAAAAGAAGATCACTATTCATGGAAAAGCAACTTGGCTTGAAGACCTTCTCTCTTTACAACCCACCAGCATTAATTTTATTAGAAATGAATACTTCAAACTTCAAAACATCTTTAAGGATGTCAATTACCAGTTGAATTATTTATCAAAACTATGTAAACCAAATACTCTATTACCATATTATTATAAAAATGTTGAGGATGAATAAAATACTTGTATTTAAAAAAAAAATAGCTGTGTTTTATTTAATTTAATAAATCAGTTACAAATATCCATGAGGGTTTTTTAAACCCCAACCATTTTACAAACAATCTATCATTATTACGTTTTAATATTTTTTCTACAAGATAAATATCTTTATATTTAGTTTTTTGCAATTCTTGTGCATAAAATGCACCTTGGATGGGTTGTGCAGACATGTCTTCCAACAAGTAAGTATATGGAATGGTGTGTTGTACATGCCTTATTTTAAATATTTCAGCACTCCAATTGGGTTTATAACCTTTGGTAAAAATCGTTCGCCTTTTGGAAACACGCACATAATCACCTTCCTTAAATCGCTGTTTATCCTTTCGTTTACTTTGATTGGAGTAAACGTTGGTTAGAAGAGTGGCTGCATTGTCAACGCTTACCTCAGAAGGTTTCATTCCAATTGTGCGATGCACTTTATTGTTGTAGCTGTTTATTAAATCGGGTAAATTTTTTATATAATTGTAGGTACCCTGAAGATTGAACAAGCGATACAACATAGATTTAAATGTTCTATTAAATCGTTCAACAATTGAACTTTTCATCACGCTATAAGTACTGTAGTGGTTTATGTTGTATGGTTTCATCAATTTCTTGAAGAGTGTATTGTAGAATTCTTTTCCATTATCCGTCTGGATATTGCTAGGTATTCGACCACTCGTAGTTAGAATATTTTCCAGCGCTTTGGCGACATCTTGTGAACTTTTAGATTTCACAGGCACTACCCAAGCATACTTGGAGAAGCAGTCAATCACTGCTAGTATATATTTATATCCATTGTTCTGGCGTGCATAAGGAATCATCTCAATTAAATCCAACTGCCATAAATCATCAATACCCTTAAGAAGCACACGTCTTCTAGGATAGTGCACTCGTGCCGGCTTATGAAGTTCATTGACTACTATTTCCTTGGTTGTTGACATTTAGCATAACTTTTTAAGGTAGCTCAATGTGACAACATCTGAAGGATGAACTGGGTCTTGCACATTTGATATTCTTCGTCCAAGTGCATTATATATATTCGTAATGGGTACACCCTCTTCCGTTTTTGGTATGATCAGCGCAGTACTTTCCAAAAATCCCCTTGTTACACAATCATGTTTGTCTTCAGGATCAAGCACATTATTATACGTTTATTTCCAACGTTTATATGATTCGCTCGCCAATTGGCTATATTGGCCAAACTGTCAGCATATATTTTATTCACGGCATCATTAACACCTTTGGGTGTACTAACATTAATTATGCGTTTATTACCCACATTCACCACATTAGCCTCATCATCCATCAGTTGGGTAAATTTATCTCTAAATGATGAATATTCATGGCGGCCAAATTTATCAACCGACATGTTGAACTGCTATTTAATAAATGATTCCAGATTCTCGCAACTCCTCTATTATAGACTGAATTTCATTTTCATGACCGGTGTGACCAGCAGCCGATGATGCATACAATAGTCGAAGTCGATCTACCAATTCATTTGGGTCCTCCCAGTATTCATAAATGCTTTGGCCCTCCCACATACCTGTACCACTCAACGGTCTATTTCTGGTAGATCTGGTTCTCCCTGTGAGGGGTGGTGATGAATGAGGCGTAAAAAGAGGTGCAATGATATGTTTATACTTCCAACCACGATTAGAACTAATACCTTTTTCCCCGCTGAACTGCTGTTTGTGAGCGTTACTAACTTCTAAGATTTTCTTATAATTTTCTAATTCCTGTTCAGAATAGTTGGTCGGTTGTTTTAAAAATAACAATTGAAATAATCCAGGTGTACCTTCATACCATTCATTATTTACATTAATGTCATCACCATCAATGGTTACTTGAGCATTTCCTATAGCCATACCACCTTGTGGGAGTATTCGAATACCATATCGTCTATCCATATCGCCGGTTTCTGATTTTTTTATTTTAATTAAATAAGGACGTATCTCAGAGCCAATCCCATGCTCCGCTTCTAAACTTCTTTCAAATGTTTCCTCATCAAGTTGCTGTATCTGCTTTAGAGGTGTACTTGTCTCACCAACATCTTCAAATGTTTCTTCTTTTTGTAAAAAAAGGTATGCTTTTATAAGTCTGCAGAGGGGGTGATGATGGCTCAGTTGAAGTGGAAGCATCTTTTAATGGTTTTTCATCTTTGATAATCCGCTGCTCTTTCTGATACACTAACTCTTTAAGTGGTTTAGTTATAGGTTCCAACTTCTTTTCTATATCATCCTGAGAGAGCTGAAGTCCTCTCTTCAAACTTTTATACTTTTCACGCAACGATTTAGTGGTTTTAATAAGTTGTTTTGTAGCTTTTGTATCCATCCTAAGTTGTTTTGAATCCATATTTGGAAATGATGGATGTCTATACGTTTCCACTCTGTATATAGATAAATGTATCCAAATCTTTCCTAAATCTACCATTGTGCATATCTCGTGTTTTATCAATAGTTAGAAACCCATGGCGATTCTGCCAACAGATATTGCACATCTGTTTAAACTTATCAAATGAAATATTGGGCGAACTTATATGATCACTATAAACATGTCTTAAATTCAATTCATCCTGTTCAAAGAGAATAATAAAATTTGCATTATCACGAATCAAATGTTTAGGTATTTTTGCATAACTTTGGCACAGATAGAAGCAATCAATTTGCTTATGGCGGCCCATACTAAAATATTTACGAATGTTTTCCTGTTCATCCATGGAGATATCATCAAAAATTATAATCGAGTTTGGTTCGGCATTGTCAATTTGATTGAGCATTATCAATTGTAAAATAGCCAATTTCTGGAACCAGTTTAAAAATGTTCTCTAAATATATATATTTGTCTTGTTGAATTGATCTACTGCATATATAAACATTGGTGAATTTCAAACCATTTGATTGTAACAACAAACAGACCATAAGATTTGTTTTGCCAGATCCAGAAGTCCCACAAATGAGCGCTCTTATACTATCTGGTAGCAGTAATCCATGACGATTTAATTTCACAGGTTCATCATCTTTTAGAAGCATTAATTGGTTGCAAATAGGGAATTTTTCACTTTGCTCCTCTAAACGCATGGTAGGTTGGGGGCTGTTGGGTATATATATATACGTTCAGGTCCGAATTTGCTATCATAATGAGAAAGAGGATTAGTGGGCGAGGTCTTATAAATTCAGTGATTAACAAACTACCTTTTGAACTACACATACCCGGTTATAGATACTGTGGTCCTGGAACCAAATTACAAGAGCGGTTACAGCGTGGAGATAGAGGAATAAACCCTTTAGACGAAGCCTGTCGTGAACACGACATTGCATATTCAAAATATAAAGATATAGAGTCAAGACATAAAGCTGATCGTATACTTGTTGAAAAAGCTTGGCAAAGAACAAAAGCTAGTGACGCAGTGATAGGCCTGGGCAGTTACAAAAATCATGAAAGCTAAGTTGAAAATCGGAGCCGGGGGGAAGAGAGGTGGTGGCAAAAAGGTGAAGAAAAATACAAAGATGAGGAAGAGGAAAAGGACTCAGATGAGAATTTTACCAATACCAAGAACTGGAGGAATTCTACCATTTCTATTACCATTGTTCGGCGGGCTTTCAGCTATTGGGAGTTTAGCTGGAGGAGCGTCGGCTATAGCTAAAGTCGTAAAGGATACACAAGCGGCTAGAGATCGGTTAGAAGAGATGAGAAGGCATAATAAAAAAATGGAAGCACAACAAGTTGGCCATGGATTTTATCTTAAACCTTATAAAAAAGGATATGGTTTGCAAATTAAAAGGGATTGACTAATTCCGAATAGAGCATTGACAAATATAGAATTGATGAAATTTGCTAAAGATGTACCATATTTTAGAGGAGTGTATATGCGTGACACTTTGCCAAAAAGACCAAAAACGTATGAATGTGCAATTGTAAACTTGGATTCTATCAATAACATGGGCACCCATTGGGTGGCGTATATTAAAAAAACAAACAAAGTGGAATATTTTGACCCTTTTGGTAACCTCAGGCCACCATTAGAATTGTTGTATTACTTAAGCGGATGTGATATAGTGTACAATAGGAAGAGATACCAAGTTTGGAATACACCATATTGTGGGCATTTATGTTTACAATTTCTATATAATAACGCATGAATTTGAAAAACATATCTTAATCATGTCGTACACGTTCACATTAACTGGCACATCTAGTGTGCTTAGTGCAAACATTTTTCCACCAATTGACTTGACAGATGATGCTGATTATACTATTGGTTTACTCAGCTTTCAGTCATATAATTCCATACCAAACATTATAGAAGGTGTGAATAACAAATTCTACTATGGTAATAAAATAGTCAGTTTACCTACTGGCACCTATGAAGTTGATGCTATAGCAAATTATATAAAATCACACATGACGTCTACAGATTCCATAAAACTGAAAGGCAATTTAAATACATTAAAGATGGAATTGGAGTGCACCAAACCTGTGTATTTTAATAGAGAGCATTCGATTGGTCCATTATTAGGCTTTACCGAACCAAAGGTATTAAAACCTATGACTAGGCATAAATCGAATGATATTGTTAATATTCAGAGTGTAAATACAATTGTGGTGAATGCAATATAGCTTCCGGTTCATATAGGAATGGAAAACTTGGACATACCATATATGAATTTTCGCCCATAGTACCACCAGGTTATAAATTAGTTCAAGAACCTTCACCAGTCATTTACTTTCCAACCAACGTTAAGGTGATTGACAATATTACGCTAACTATTACTGATCAGGATTACAATATAATAGATTTTCGCAAAGAAGTGATTACTATTCGATTACATTTGAAGAAAAATGGGCATTGACTTCCAAAAGTATAAAAGCAGCTATGTACAGAGTATCCCGTACAGTATTGAACGAGTACATCGGTTAACACCTTCAAACGTTAGATTTCTACAACAACAAGTGGGAGTTTCAGTGAGACCGAAATGGAAGAGATTCTAAATGTTAATGCAGATGTGAGCTTCGAAGAAAGGATAACCGATTTTGAGTATCACACTCATCAACCTTACACGCAATCGTTTAACAACTCTGATGAAATTATAATCGCCGTACAACAGCGGGACATCTGCACCGTTCCATCCAAAAGTTTTCTCTACATTCAAGGGCAATTAGTGAAAGAAGGTGGTGGGAAAATAGATATACAGGACTTGAGATTTGTGCGAAATGGATTTCTACATTTGTTTGATGAAATCAAATACCAGTTGAACGGTGTATTAATTGATCATGTTCGCAACCCGGGAATTGTCAGCACATTAAAAGTTTATACATCCTTTAACAGTGATAAAGTGAAAGCGTTGCAAATGGGCGGTTGGGTGCTCCCTGATGCATATTCCGCAATGACTGATGATGATGGGAATTTTGACGCCTGCATCCCTATGGATATTGTAATGGGATTTTTCGAAGATTACAATCGAATAATACTGCAAGGAAAACATGAATTGATTCTGCACCGCAGTAGAACTGATGATAATTGTATTCAAATATTAGCGGCGGATGCAAACGCTTCTATTACATTGAAATCAATACAATGGAAAGTGCCTTATGTTAAAGTGTCCGATGAACAGAAGTTGAAATTTTTAAATTTTATCGATAATGGTAAAACAGCGTATATGGCTTTTAGATCATGGGATCTTGTAGAATACCCATCCTTACCGGCCACCAACAAGCATACTTGGACAGTGAAAACTACATCAAATCTAGAAAAACCACGATATGTAATATTGGCATTTCAGACAAACAGGAAAAATAATAAATCAATGGACAATTCACATTTTGATCATTGTCAAATTACAAATGTTAAATTGCATCTAAATTCAGATATTTATCCGTATGATGATTTAAATATAGACTTCTCCAAAAATCATTTTACTATTCTCTATTATATGTACCAACATTTTCAACATAGCTACTATGGAAAACCATGTGAACCTATTTGGAGTACGGATAAATTTAAAACTGATGCACTAATTATTGTAATCGATTGTTCTCGTCAGTCGGAAGCGATTAAATCATCCTCAGTTGACATCAGAATAGAGTTGGAAACAGCAGACGCGTTTAAAGCTAATACTACAGCTTACGCTTTAATTCTCCATGACGCACTTGTGGAATATAACCCCCTTTCAGGTTTGGTCAGAAGACTATAAAAACCTCAGAAGTCGGGTTAATAAATTCAGTTCATTACTATCATGTGTGCGGTAGCAATCATAGATATTCAAGGCTATCTCAGCTTTGAACATGCATTTATTGTGAAGGAGTTGGCCATTATTGATGTGACCGGTTCACAGAAGCATTGGATTTTCAAACCGCCTCCTTATGGAAATCCGCACTCAGGACCCAATAGATGGGTGTATAGAAATCTGCACGGAATCGCATGGGAAGTTGGTGATATTGAATATGAGGAATGTAATAATATTTTGAAGAAATTCACTCAAGATTATCAATATCTATATGCCAAAGGAGAGGAAAAATGTAAATTTTTGAGTGGAATAATTGATAAAACTGTTTATAATCTACAAGATTTTGGCTGCCCTAGCCTCAAACATCTTTGCACATATCATCACACACAAGCCCTAAAGTGTGAATATCATTCGGACACTAAATATAACTGCTCTGCACAATTTTGTCAAATGTTATTGTTTTGGATGTTGCAAAACGCTTCTAAGGTTGACTTAACAAACGCATCTGTTAGAGAAAACCCTTCAACCATTGGAGATTGAAGCCAAGTGCTGCGCTATTAGCATTCAACGGTTTTGTCAATGTGTCTAACAATTGTGCTAAATGTATTTATTGTGGTGTAAAAATTGATTATGATGTGAATGATTGTGTTTGTAAAATACATAGATCTGATTGTATTTGGTTTCAAATTCATGGTATTCAATAACAATTATCAATAAAATATATTTTATTTAAAAAATGTCTTTTTCTTTCTATCACCCAATACATTGCATTAGATTACATAATATGATTACTCAATGTTAATATATACAGATTAACTGGCCACACATTCATGATTATTCGTTATTACAATAATGCCCAATGGCTTTTGTGTTTATAAAATCAGGCATTAAGACCCGCTTATGGTCCAAAGGACTTAAACTGATTTTATTTTGCTCAATTGTTAACAAATTATGTTCAACACTTCTGATCATAGTCATGGAATGTCTTAATGCTTCATTGCTCAATAAGCAAGCGATATAATCGTCAAAAGTGATAAATTTTTTTAGCACATATTTTTTCACGCCTTTAGCCTTTTTCACCATTTCTTCACCCCCCACTCGTAGAGCGTACATTTTCGGCCGAAGGCCAACAAATTCAGTCACTATACATCCCTCAGCCTCATCCTTAAATTTACCTAACACTTTTTTATTTTTCATGAGGTCGGCAATATCAACACTATCGGTGGTTTGCATCATCAGTGGATGATTGGGCAGGGGATAGTTGGACAAATCCAAATAGTCTCGCATATGTAACATATCAGCAAACAAATTGGCCGTTTTGATTAGATATATGAATGAATCAGTATCCGTGTAACAAAGTTTGAGTCTATCCAAGCCATAGTATGGAAGCATTACATCGTAATGATACCACATCATGTGGTACTTAGACAAATCAAGCACACAAAGACCTACATACGTCGCTTTGTCAAACAATATACTGGTTTTAGATAGATGTATTGCGGCTAATGATTCATCATATATGGTATAATCTAAACAATCAGGACGTGCGATCAATTTCTCCAATTTTTTACAATTTGTCACCAGTTTAATGGAAATTCTACGGCGTACATTTTCCATAGTCTTTCCAAAAACTGAATTATTGAATAACTTGTACAGATCCTTTTCAAATTCGTTTGCAGCCAGTTTACGCAATTCTGTATTATGATGTATATATGGTGCTAACCAAGCTGACTGTTTAAACTCTAGTGCTCTATTGATACGTAGTAGTTTGAGACCGTGTGCCACTGCTTGTTTCAACACCATATAATGACATACATAATTTGTGCGAGGTCCTAAGTGTGGAACAAGTTTAGTCTGCTTGTCGAGCACAATATTTTCCGCTAAGAATGGCAAATCGTTGTGAGCGTTGTGTAGTTCTATTGGATATTCAACATCAACGTCCAATATGTACCCAACATCATCAAACTCTGCCAACGAATCTAAATTTATCCTGTTCGGTTCTTTTACCCATTTGAAACCATCATATGGAAGATATTTACTCATTGCCAAACCGTATAGATTATTACAATCCTGATATGTTATAAATGTAGACGGATAAGCGGGGTTATAATTATCGGTAAACTTATTATTAGCCTCAGCGTATCTACACGATACTTGACATATCCCACCCCTTATCCCCCGCTCAATCATTAAAATTTGCTCATAGTCTGTGAGAAGTTCAAGTTTACAACGGGTAAATCGTAACATAGCATCCCACGATAGGCCGGGCAATGTATAATAATATGCGGGGTCTAATTTATGGGATTTAATCATGACAGTTCGAAACTGTTCAAATACGTCTGAGAGTAATAATAGATCAATTTTTAAATAAAGATCACTATATTCACCAAGTGTTTTACAGGAAAATGCATTCCAAACGTTTAACGCATGTTGATAATCGTCAGCGCTGATATTCTCGCCCCCCTTAAGACTGCTACCAAACATCTCTATAGGGGGTAATGAGGTATGTTCTAACCGATTCCAACATGTCACATATTCGTATGGAAATACACCTTTCCTAGACACTAGGCTCATTTTATCAGCGCTAAAATATTTTGGAGTTTCCACTAAATGTGTAAGGTTTTTCACCAGGTTATCCAAACTATCTGCCA